>NQII01001042.1:338671-368494 GCA_002778355.1 Clitarchus hookeri
TGTGGGGGGGGGGAGGGTAGTAAACTGAGAATAGATGCGAAACCAAATTGGGTATGCGCGCCCTCGGGATTTCTTCGAGAGGGCGAGAGATGTGGCAGATTACGTTTAACTGGGAAGCTGCAGACGCTCGGTTGTTGCACGCGTGCAACATTTAAGTGCGCTGTTTTGGAAAACTTGACTAATTTTCGACGTTTACGAAGGAGCATTTCCAGTCTTCACGCTTATGTGCACGTCTTCTTTCGTATTATTGCCGATTGTAAAATGCGGGATTGTCGCTCTGCAATTTCAATACTTATACATGCTTGAGAAATTCTGGCGTAATCTGCATTCTGGCGAAAACATTTTTTACTATTTTTTTAGTTTGACAAAACCACGATAACGTAACTTGATTTATTTCAAAATTGAAATATTGATGCCAAACTGACTGTGAATATATATATATATATATATATATATATATATATATATATGTGTGTGTGTGTGTGTGTGTGTGTGTTCTTCCATAAATATGTTGATTATTTTTATTTTAAGTGCTTTCCAGTGGCAATAAAAATATTGATAATATTATTCTATTTTGTTCGCAGTCGAAACCATTGTGATATCATTCTTGGCTTCATTAAAATTGCAATTTTGCAAGGGGACATACAGATATTGCATTCCACATAAAACAAGTCTGTCAACAGTTTTTGCATGCTCATTTTTATAATCGGTGCTCCAGAAACATAGCCTGCTATTTACAATCTGTAAATATATTTTCTAAACGTTTTTTTTTTCATGTTAGCAGGGCGTTTTGTGGTGGTTATTAGGAATACAGCTTTTCTGGAAAAATAATCAAGAAATTTAGAGATGCGTTTTTTTCATTGCCAGACTGAATAATGCCACTTTTTCATATCACGCACTACGTGGGTGCATCTCGTGGAAATATTCACATTGCGCTGGACAAACAAATGTATATTTACTCGTCACATACTCCTATGAAGTTCGAACACTTGAAAAAAATATGTGGTACGCGTTTACAAATAACATCTACATAATATAAATCAACGTTACTATTTATTAAATTCCGTCATATATTCCGACCAGACTACATTTCAGCGTGTCAGGAAGTAAAATGTCTCATCTTCCACACGTGTGCCTTTCGAAAACAACCACTGCTTTCTATAAATCTTAGCTTTTATGGACGGCATGACTTTGCTGAAGATAAACCGCCAAACTACGTTATAACGAGCTTAATGTTACAAAGAATCTTCACATTTTTGGAATAGATGAACACACAGAAGTGCGATCTTTCAATATTCGCTAATTTAACTGCTTTAAAATATCTACTGACGATAAGGTATACTCAAATAATTCGTCAATAAATGCATAAACGTAAGAAACATACAAATATTTTTGTGCACGGGTACAATTTTTAAGCTAAACGTGCCCAGCTGTCAAGCTCGCCTCTGAAAGAACCGATACCTTGGTACCTTCCGTCACGTGATATCACTCCGTTCTAGTTCATCTCCTCCGGACTGGTTCTCTGAGAAAAGCATCAAGCTAACGTTGACAGATAACCGAACTGGTATTGGTTACCACGCGAATGAATGGTGTGACAATCTGCGCCAAGGTCATCGGTTGTTTATAGTTATTACCTCGATAAAAAGTGTGTGGTATTTTGCAATTTATTATAAATTTTTCGTATAAATCTGTAATACATCAGTTGTTAGCAACACTTTTTGTAACAATATATTCTTGAGATTAAAAATAAATATATGCATTAAGTAATTTAATTCGCTAGGTATATTATTTTTATTAAAACGTCAACGGTTTATTCAAATAGCTTTAATAGCATTAATGTTTGCCAAGCCTAAAAATCAATTTTTTTTAACCACCGAACCGTAAAATTCCACAAAGTTCAGCAGAAAGAAAGTGGCCAATTAAACATTTTCTTACATTCTTTTCAGTGGTTCTCGTGATTGAAAATTATTTCATGCAAATTCAGGAAAATTATAACATACAAATGTTATTCAAAGTTCTGTTCCAAAGCAGGTTTAGACATGTGAGTAATAATATATCACAATCCTATACATTTATAAGCTTATAATTGTTTGGAGAAATTCGTTCAAATAGAAACACGTTAAATAATTGTAATCGGTTGTGACATGATGTCAAATATCAGTTTTTTTTCGAAATTAAGCGCCATCCGCTTGATACACAATACGAGTATATGCATATATATTAATTTATAGACTTTAAACTTTAACAACAATCGGTTTTCACCTGATGAATATATTTCCAGTTATTGTAAAATATGTCATACAATGCTTTTGCCAAATTCGCTGACCAATTTCTAATAAAGTTCAAATTTCAGGAATTAAACATTATTTTGAACTTAAATAATGATGTGATCGGAATATTCTTCACTTTTTTAATGAAGTAATTGTACAACATTCACACGAATATTATTGTTTGACGAGATTGATTTGCAACAAATAAATTACATATTCTTGACAACAAAGAATCCGCACTATTTAGTCATAATGCATATTGCATTGTAACCACTGTGTCACGGTGCTTCACAATCAAAAGTGAAAAACATATAGAGTTTGACACTTATTTCTATTTTTAATAACAATTTGCGGAAATGATTATGGAAGCCATTGAAAATCATAAAAGTTATCGAATATAGTTTTTATTAAAATATATATGTTTGTTTTAAGCAATTCTTTATTCTGTAAATTATTGCGAGATAAGTCACTTATTCCAGGTTGTGAATTTTAAGAAACCCATTTTCACAGTATTTTTAATACACTAGCGTTTGTGAAAAATGCAACACCAAGAAGGATACATGTGATTGAAATTAATTTTATACCACATATGAGGTACATGGCAATACAAAATTTATTAGGATTACAGAACTGTACATGTTCTCTGTCCTTGAGATTTCGGTATGGTGTGAAGCCCCCAACTTGGTGCAATCACAGCTCCTAAACGTCGTGGCATGGAATCAAACAGGACCTGGATATGTTCCTGGGGGATCTCCTCCAAGCGGTTTGTACACGAGTCCACAACGCCTCAAAAGTGGTTGCTGGAGGCCCGTGACGATTTTCAAAATGGCAGCTTCATAAATCATTTAGGTAAGTTTGACATATATGTTAAACCATTTAACCAAATTCAACGAAAATTTGTACGTAGAATGTACACATTACAAGCATGTTTTCTGTGGCTCAGTCATTTATTTTGAAAATAAAAGGCCCCGTAAATATTTGAGGTTTGTAACTCCTATAATTCGAAACATAAGACTGATTATATCCGAATGTGATCCTCCGAATCCGACCTCCGTAATACAGTGGATTGCACGCTAGCTTATAGAACGAGGTTTTCTGGGTTCAAGTCCCGCGCAAGGCATGTCTGCATTTGTAATTTCCTCATTATTGTTGCATTTGTTTCTGGTTTCATTTCTAAAGTTATTGTTTTCAGAGATAAGTCAAGTCCTTCCCAACAACTCATCTTTTAAGAAATTATTTAAAAATTAATTGCACCCATGTTTGGAAAAGTAGGTTAATTAGTTATATCAGTAACTTCTTGTTTAACCTGAATTGCAATAGAAGTCCTCTGCAATAGTTGGCATTACTGCAGGACGACTAATCCGTGCAACATGTTCTAGAACTTGCTGTTCCTAATCCATTAGTTCTTTAAGCAGGCTTGAGAAATTAACAACTGCTAAACAAGATAATCTAAATTTCCAGGTTTCTGGCAGCCGAAGTAGAAATATTCAAAAAATGGCAATCCCAGGCAGCAATTATTGCCAACTTTGTGACAGGGTTTTATCTACAGGGATGAATTCCTGACAAGACATTAGTTAAAACAGTAAATTTCTGCGTTCATTTGTTACGCAAGGTATAGCATTAAAGGAAATGATCCTATTAGATCACAAAGTTGGCAGAAACTACTGGCTAGGATTGCGTTCCTTAGTTTTTCACTCCTAACTTTCAAAATTCTGTAGACTTCAGTCAACAAGTATTCCAATATTTTCTGTTACGCCCACTCTTAAGCGAAGAGTGAACATGAGGTAGAGTAATCACGCTAGCTGCGCAGAACCAGTCTCCGTGTCCCGAAATTAAACTGCTTTGCTGCAAACACGACCATCACAAACGACATGGATAAGACTTGACATAAGTACACAGTTTGGTTAACAAGTGCTTTAAGATGTTTGTTTACTTCCTCCAAACAATTTGTAAATCAGTTTAAATAAATTCAAATTGTTAAAAGTATTTTATTCATTTAAAAGTGCTTGACTTTTGAAAATTTTGATATACAATCATCACTGTTAACCACGTGACTTTGACAGTTGTACTAGTTTCGAGTACGTCACTTTTCGGTAAATGCGCAGAATACGAATAATCGGTTTACCTCATAATTAGTTTATGCTCTTAAGCCTTCCAGAACGATGCTTTTTGTCATTGTTCCCGTGATTTTCCACTTGACAATGGCGACGCTAACAGTGTTTCGAGAGCATTTTAACTGTTGGGAAACCACCTCTCTCTGACGGATTACAGAAATCTATGGACTGCTACAATCACGTCCCTTTCAAACCTGCACAACTGTCTCTGTTATCTCATGAAAGCAAACACGTGTGTGGTGTTCAAATGTTTCTGCAACTGCTTATATATATGTTTATATGTATATATATATTGCCCTTCAGGGCAATTTCACAGGAAGCAAAGAGGCGTGAATGTGACTTTTCGCAACATAGAATGTACTTGTAACAAAATATGTTTAGTTTTAAAATCACCAGAACACAATTTTTTACTAACGGTGAAGTAATTTTGCTTTGAAACAAAACAGTTAACTGTCTTTAAATATTTTTTAACGAATAAAATTTACTGTCCATTTTAAATTACAGTTATCAAAATGTTTCCAGCCTTATTAATTAAATATTACATAAAACTGTATTATTTCATGTAGCAACATCTTACAAAACGGCGAAAAACTATGCTCTGTAACGGCAAATTTTATGCTTGTAATATTTGTTTTCAGCATACCAAGTTTGATCGAATTCGGTCAAACGGTGAAGTGGATAGAGTAAACGAACATTAAATATTTGTATGGCCTCTATTTTGAAAATAAGTGCATTATCCATTTCAATTGCATATTTTAATATGACGTACCATTTATTGCTTACATGACAAATTCTGTGGAAAAACGTTAATTAGTTTCCGAGATATAACTTAAAAGCTTTATTTTTCCTGTAGTGCTATATCTTCCAAAATGACTGACCAATAACAATACACTGTTTAAATTCAATGATTTTGTGATGCACTGTCAGCATGCCTAAAGTGGTTTAAGTCAGTTAAGTAGTTCTCAAGATGAGATATGAACCTAGATATTTAAGTGGTCACCATTTTGAAAATAAGTAGCCGGATTTACTTACTATGTGTACCGAGGGCTAAAACTCTGTTTTCGGGTTCAACATTTATTGGGTGGGAGGGGGGTGAACTTATATCTATGCAGATATTCGTATACGAATTCATGTGTCTATATTTCCAAATAAAATATGTTAACAACGGATGATTCTATACTTCCTATAAAAACAATGTTATAATAATATTTCAAAGTTCTTTTTTAGAAAACAGAAGTTTAAAAAAAAAAAAAACTAGTTGTCGCAATGTACACAAGATAGATTTAAAATTTACGTTGATTCTAGCCGGTTTATAAAATAATGCAAAATATTATGCTACAAATTGGGAATCTTATATGTTTAATCACGAACATCAATGCTGTATCTGACTCGCTACAGTGGATTATTGTCATCTTGCTGATGTTAGGGTCGTATGCATACTGTAGTTGATTTCTAGTCGAGCCGGATTACTTCCTTCTATACTAACTTCTGAAATATTATTTTACGGCCAGCTGAAAAATTAGAAATTATTTTGCATGCATTAAAAAAAAGGTAGTATGTAAGTTAAAAGTACTTCAAAAGGCAACTTTTTTTTATATTTGGAAGATATTTTACAGTTTCATGATATTATATTAGTGACGACTTGATAAAAATGCATCGTTTTAAAAATAGTTTCTATAATTTTTAAAGGGTAAAAATGAACATTTTAACATAATCTTGATAAGTTTATATTTCCACATGCCATATTTATACGAAGTTTGGTTTCAAATTGAAGTTTTCCTTACAGTCAAAAAAATCCGGATTAAAAAATTTACACGGAAAGTTAAAATTGTATTACAGTCTAACAACATAAAAAATGTTTCAAAGAGAGATTCTTCGTGACGTTCTGATGACATGGACAAATATTTTGAGGTGTAGCTTAGAGTATCAGTTTTTCTCAATATTGAGATTCTTACCAAAAAAAATTTNACATGGACAAATATTTTGAGGTGTAGCTTAGAGTATCAGTTTTTCTCAATATTGAGATTCTTACCAAAAAAAATTAACCTTTTTAATGTTTTAGTAAGAATGAAATTATTTAAATATAACACGCAGTCCACGATTACATATATGTTATTGTGTATGGTGAAGTTGTACAACTTTTCTTATCTTAAAGGCACTGCCTACCTGCTGGAAGCTGCGAAATTAAAAAGGAAATCCCATGTTAAGGAAATTTCGCNGCATGGACAAATATTTTGAGGTGTAGCTTAGAGTATCAGTTTTTCTCAATATTGAGATTCTTACCAAAAAAAATTTACCTTTTTAATGTTTTAGTAAGAATTAAATTATTTAAATATAACACGCAGTCCACGATTACATATATGTTATTGTGTATGGTGAAGTTGTACAACTTCTCTTATCTTAAAGGCACTGCCTACCTGCTGGAAGCTGCGAAATTAAAAAGGAAATCCCATGTTAAGGAAATTTCGCCTCAGTACGTTAATTTTAAATATAGTCGTTTCAAACAAAATTAATTCTTCACGAATTTTTTAGCAGAAGTTCCCTACAGCGTAGATCTTTTCATAACATATATATAGCCGGTTTACAAAGAATTTTTTTAATGTGTGTTTTGATGAAATTGCATACTGTATGTATTTTGAAAATATACGGTCGTGGGGATCGTCTTCTAAACAATTCGTTAAAAATGCATTCTGTTTGAATCGTTTAACTTTAAATTTAACGCACTGAGCACAAATTTCCTTAACATGGGATTTACTGTCAACATTTCGCAGTGCCCTTAAGTAGGTAAGTAGTGTTTTTCATGGCACGTGTGTACGAGGTACTAAAGCTAGCGGATGAAGGATGCACAGTTAATGATTAAGGTACTGCAGTGATAGATCGCTGGATTCGTATTCGGCGGTGTTATGAGTTCAATTCCTGGTCCGATTATCTAAATTATGCTTTCCCATAGTTTTCCGAAATCTCTCCAGCCGAATGCTAGGATTCTTCCTGAAAACAGGCCACAGCCGATTCGTCCAATCATCATACGTTGCTGCTTGTCTGAACTATTTGTTCCGTATATGAAGACCCCGTCTACACTTGCATTATCGCAAGCCGTGTCCTAGGACAAGAATACGCTGATTGGTGCACGTGACTCTATGACGTCTTGGTTCTGTGTTAAGCTCCCGCGTCTTATGACAAGCATTCTCCAACTTTGAAATTTCGTCTCAAGCTGTGTCCTAGGATCATATAACATATATTTTTAAAACATTTTCGCTCACAAATAACAAAACAAAATGTAAACATTAAAAAAAAAATTACAATCCAAAATAAAATTTTATCCTTAACTTTAAAACCTACGCTACTAATTCCTTATAAATTACGTACCAGTAATAAGTGTTTAAGTGAAATGGAAACATGAATCACATTAAGTCAAACCATTTTCACGACTTATTTCATTTACAAAAAACATTGTTCGGAAATTGTTATCGATGAATTACGTTAAAATTTAAAAATGCATTGCATGAAACTCGGTGAAGTATAGATGCTATTCAAGGGAGAGAAAAATCTATAAGAAACGAATGACGTCCAACTTGCTGCGTTCACGTAACTCTGGTTTCAAGTTGGTGAAAAGTCATTTTCGGACATCGCGATTGTTGGCCGTGATTGAGAATGCGTCAACGTGACGTCATTCACGCTTTAACTGGGTTACGCACACAGCCACAGGTACAATCACGTCCGCGGAAACGACCGACTTCAGACGGACGTCGACAAGAATTTCGAGATAGGGGTCAGAACTTCCCCGCACAGGGATACGAATCCGGACAGCTATAGAGGACTCATGATANCTCCCGAACTATTCACCGTCGCCTCCTCCAGCTGCAAAAAAAAAAAAAGGAGAAATACCACGTCTCGTAGTTTCTCTGCAAATATTTCTGCCGCCGGGCAAAAGGATAATGCGACTGTGTAATGACGATGAACATTTTGTAAGGATGTTCATCTACCTGGAGGAAATAACAACAACAACAAAAAATTTTCCCTGTGCTTTTGTTTGGGAAACAAACGAGCGTGTTCCAAGGGGGCTCCTGTATTGAATGTCTTGCAGGGACCCTATCTCTCGGCCTGTGCAGGGGGAATTCGGCACTGGTAACTCTTGAAAAGCACGGCGCTAGGTGCTGCGAAATGCGTTCAGCGCAGCTCGTTCGCGCCGGAACTGCAAAGGTGAGTTAAAACTTTCAGCACGAGGCCCGTGTGCCATCAAGGGCACCAATTTATAAACAGTTGTTCTCTTATACAACCCCCTGCACGCGGTGCTGTAGTGGTTAGACCTCCCGCCTGCCACCTAGGCGAACCGGGTTCGATTCCCAGTGGGGTCACCCTCGGGTATTCTCAGGGAACTCCAGTTTCCCCCATTTTTTCATTCGGTTTTTGCCTCGTTTCACGCTCGTTAGATCTCAAGACCCCGGTGTAAAAAGCCGCCCAAATCTCTTCACTCGCTCACTCACCCATTAGGTAATGTAATTACTTATACCAGTATGAAACAATCATTCAGTAACAAATATGACCTTCAAATATTTCGTGTAACTAAAATAAACATTTCCGCCATAAAATGCGGGAGTATGTATGATTAATTGATATAGCTTATGCAGTAAATTTCGCTTATTTTATTGGTTAATTTTAAGGTGATCACACCCTCTAACACAGCGGACCAATAAAATATATTTTTTGGCGCAACTGTCGAGTCCTGTACGGAAAAGTGAGGTAAACCCATTGCAAAATAAAACTGTAAAAAGTAAATTTTTTTATACTGGCACATATGCATGTCTGACATTTAACCGGATGGAAAAAATTATTTCTCTACAAAATGTTGGCAAGTGTCGGAAAAGTTTAGGCTGATCGCACATTTAGACGTAGTTGTATACGAGGCTTGTTCAAAAAATAAGGTGACTTCGCACGTTTCGAGGTCTTCGTACATTCGATTATCAATTGTTTTTATTGTTAAGTTGGTACACATGTCCCCAACATATGTTGACATTATCAGCCATTTTGCATTCTTAGTTTGTTTGTGACAGATATATAGGTTAGGCGTGTTTTGGTGTGCTTGGCGATTTTTTGCTATCGCAAACAATGGATCAATGTTTTAACAACACCGTAATCATGCCTCAGCCACCGCATTCACCGGATGTAGCCCTCACCCATGAAAGGACGGTGGTTTGCCACGATTGAGGAGATAAAGACCTGGGAGACTTCAATGCCATACCAAAATGCCCATATCATAAGTGCTTCGAGGATCGGCAGACAGCGCTGGCCCAAGTGTATTATATCTGAGTGGGATTACTTTGAAAGGAACAAAATATATATTGATGAATACATACATATTTATCGAGAAAAAGTCACAAGATAACAAGTTACCTTATTTTTTGAACACATCTCGTATGCATTGCCCGCAAGCTCAGTTGGCGGTTGACGAGTGAGATTTGTGCCTTACTACTTCTGTGTTATGACAGTCATATTTCCAGTTATAATGAGCGAGAAAAGAGATTTGGGCGGCTCTTAAGAACACATGGGTCCGAGATTTGTTTTTTTTTTTTCACGTTCCGCTTTCCTGTGCAAATTATATCTGCAACAGCGAGATTTTACTACACGCGCTGGATCCCCACAAATGAAATTATGACTTAACAGTTTTACTTTTCTCCTAAATCTTAAGGAAGCTTCAAAAGCAAGCTTTAAAAATTCAATTTTTTAACATTTTTGCGATTTCTTTCTTTTAGAATACAGTCAGTGGGACAAAAACGAAAATGCACGTACTTAGATTATTGGTTTTTATCTTTTCTGGCAAATAGTCGTACATCCGGATTATTTATTTGCTGAGATAAATGTAAACGTGCAAACCACGGATGTAAGTAAAATATGCCCGCACTACTATCTCTTAACATAGATGTCTCGAGAGCCGATAAGGGTTAAGCGAGGTGAGTATGGTGCAGTGCCGGAACGCAAGGAATGGGTAAACGGGAGATCAACGCAAAAATCCCCCCGACCAACGGCATAGACCGGCACGATTCCCACATGCAGAAATCCAGGAGAAACCCCACTGGGAATCTAACCCGGTTCGCCAAGGTGGGAGGCGAGTAGTCTAACCTCTACAGTATCGCGGCCCCTCCAATTTGAATGACTGTTGAACTTGGTAATGATGTTTTAATTTACGGGTATAATAATTGTTTATGCCGCTGCTTGAACTCGTGGAATGCTACTCTCCCGTCAACAGCCGCTACCCGCCAAGTAAAGGCAATCTACATAACCATGACCATACCAATAACAGTACAAGTTGTATAACATCTGTACAATGGGGCTAGCTACAACTATGCATAACAATACCCACAACAATTGCCAACGCACAGGTGAATCGCAAGTTGGTGAACTTTCAACTTTCTTGTGCAAGAACCAATGAGTGGCCAATCAGAATACGATCTTATTATTGCACACGCCAAATTCATTTTCGCAACTATCATGAATATAAAAATGAATTTTATTCCAATCATTATTTTCCTTTTTGTGTGTTCATTTTTTTATTTCAGTACACGGTTAGTTAAAATCAAAACTGCAAAAGCTAAAAAAAAATTTTCCTGAATATATTTTTACTCTTTACTAATGAGATATGCAAATTCAAAACTCATGTATGAAATATATAACATGTTGAAAATTTATCGAGTGGAAATTGACAAAACCATTCGTAAAAAGTTCCAATATGGAAGGGAAAGTGTATTGGCCAAATTGCGTAAACGTCCGTGTTTATTGTGCCAATCATAGCACAGCATTTTTAATATGGCAATGGTTAGGGGTATGAATACGGTTATGGTAATGGTTATTTCGAGTGTCGCACGGTAGCGGGCAATGTACGCAGTGCAGCAAAGTACAAGAAAACGCAAACAACACGTCTAGGTTGCATGGCTCACGTTGAAGCGTAGCGCATGCGCATGATAACCGGACTGTGCGCCGTAAGCTCTGTGTAAGATATTCACGATTTTAAATCGATCGTTGTAAAAATGTCACTGTCCCGACGTGTATGGGACACACTCAGTGAAGTTGGTGAGGACGGAGGAAAAGTAGTTAAATGTCTTAACTTTGAATTAATAGTTAAAAGAAAACACTTATAAATAATGAAATTATAATCTTTCTCTTTCTTTTTTAAATGCATGTAAGTGTAGGAATTGGCAAATTTGTAAAATATTTGCGTTTCTTAAAATATTACAGTTACACCTGATTAGCGCACGAATATAATTATGAGGTCCATGGCAATATTAATTTTACATATAGTGGAAGAATACGCAAAGTGCATACAAATTGGCAGGGCTTTCGAAAGTGCTTAGTCGACCTTGAACAGCCTTTACGTAGTTTCCTGCGCGCGGTTTGGTGTTTAAAACCTGTGCGTTTTCTTTGTACGCGCACAAAGTGGCGTGGTTTAAATTACGTCTGCTTCAGACATACTATGCACTTCCTCAAAATCGTATCTAGTAACACAGCAGTAGTTTTACAATTTTGCATAATTCATATGTTTGGAAATTTTCTCCGTGATCCTCTTATAGATAGACAGTCAGTCAGTAAGTTCGAAAACAAATTTGCACCCCGCGTGTAGGCAGCCACGCATCAGGTTGGTGTTCAATAATTTTGTCGACTGGCACCTCGTCGAAGTTCAATAAGTTTGTAGACTAGTGCCCTGCGTGTAGGCAGCCACACATCACGTCGACGTTCAATATGTTGTGGACTGGCACCCCGCGTGTAGGCAGCCACACATCACGTCGACGTTCAATATGTTTGTGGACTGGCGCCTCGAGTGTAGCCAGCCAGACATCACGTCGACGTTCAATATGTTTGTGGACTGGCGCCTCGAGTGTAGCCAGCCAGGCATCACGTCGACGTTCAATATGTTTGTGGACTGGCGCCTCGAGTGTAGCCAGCCAGGCATCACGTCGATGTTCTATAAGTTTGTGGACTGGCGCCTCAAGTGTAGGCAGCCATGCATCACATCGACGTTCAGTAAGATTGTGGACTGGCGCCTCGAGTGTAGGCAACCACGCATCACGGTATCCACGAACTTGTTGACGTACTGCGTACTCAATAAGCGAAAATACTGTACCTTTCTTCTTTTGCGTCTCTAATGAAGTAGCAAAAAATTGCCCATTTCGGCAAGACAACTTGATCCAGAACTGCTCCCAGCATTCCAACTGCGTCTACACTGACTGCGAGTGCTGTACTTCAATGCGCGCGTTAAGTTCGTTTAGAGTATGTCTAACTACTATGCGCTGCTTAACAAACTCTGTATGACGCAGATCTTACGCCCAAATATGCGCCCACCTTGAAGCTCGTGTGCCACGATAAATTTTTCCTTGGAAGATTTCATTCAGTAGATAGCTCCCTTGATTTATTTGGTTTTTTGAAACAGTGAAAGGTCATCAAACAAGATTGTAGAAGAAAGTAAACGAAATCTGAGAAAATTAGGCATACGGACGCTATAACAGTATTACTCGGAAACTACGGTATAAATCAGTGTTCATTTAATACGCGTAGCAAGAACTACCACACAAAAAAAATATATTGCAGAGGCTGCAAGTGAAGGTTGTTCTGGAGTCAGCACAGACGTAAAATCAGAACAAACGCACGAACGTTTACTTGCGTGGCAGCAAGTACTTTGTGACAGGTTATTCCACAGAAACCTCCACACTTGCTTGCATGTGGACTCGGATAGTGGGTATTGTATAAGCTTACGCCGGAGCTTGTACGGAACATTGTATTGCGGCGCACGGGTTTATAGCTGTCCAACATATACTGATATATGACCACTGCAGACCCCCTCCCCCTTATCATCCCCTGCACCGGGAAAGCACAGAAGTCGGTCGGAGCATTTCCCACGGCGCGCACATCTGTCTCGACAGCATCCCAGATGTGTTAGATAGGACTAAGGTCGGATGACCTTGGGAACCAGACAAGGAACCTCAAGTTTGCGGAAACCAACCACTCGGTCACAATTCGGGAGTGGTGGGCCGGTGCGTTGTCTTGTTGCAGGTACAGGTCCCCTGCAGAGTTTTGTAGTCATAGTAGTGGGTGCGCATGATCTGCCTGCACGTCCCTGTATTCTTGGCCAGAGAGAGACTATGGGTACCCATTTCTTCCCCATACGAGGATATCACTACCATCGTCCTGAACTGTAGCTTGCTGACACGAGGGATACATCGCTTCATGAGCTTGGCGAGGCGCTCGTACTTTGCCATCGGCGTGTACCTCGACTTATCTGTCTATGAGAGCTTCCTTTTCCATGCGTTGAGGGTTCGGTAACGGTGCTCCAGCTACCACGTTAATCGCTGACCCTTGCGACGTGCGGTGAGCAGAGTTTCCCCAGTGGGGCGCCGGCTTCTGAACCCCCGTAGCGATGAGATTGTTCTGAATGGTATGGCTGCTCACAGGTCGTTGCGGTCCATCAAGGAATAGGCGAGTGATCTGTGACCCAGTGGCCTCTCTGAACGCTTTATCAACCGAGCTAGCCGACGGCGAACCCTGCCATCTATACGTTGTAAGCCACGGCAGTTTGTACCCTGGCGGCGGAGATTAAACAGTGGAGATATTTGGGCGGGTCTTTACATCGAGGTCTTGAGAGCCGATGAAGGTGGAGCGAGGTGAGTATGGAGCAGCGCCGGAATGCGAGGGCGGGGGAAACGGGAGATCCCCGATAAAATCCGCCGACTAGCGGCATTGTCCGGCACGATTCCCACGTGAAAAATTTCGGGAGCGACTCCGCAGGGAATCGGTCCCGGTTCGCTTTGGTGGGAGGCGAGCGCCCTAGCCGCTATACCACCGCGGCCCCTAGGTCTGACGGCATCCCAGTCATACGTGGCTGGGCAATATTACTGTCGACGGGGCGACCACATCATGATTTTGTCAACGATGCAGTTGTTCCTATTTCAGCTGCTCATGGGAGTATGTTTTTTTTTTTTTAAATCAACAAAATCTATTTTTTTGCGTTATAGAGCTTTTCTGCTAACAATGTATTTTCTGTGAGCAAAAACAATCTGTATATATTTGATCATGTAATAAGGAAAGATTTTTCAGCTCCAAACTTTTCTGATTATTGTGTCAGAATCTAAAATAGTAAAACTTTGCTGCACGTGAACGTGTACTGGGATAAATTCGAGGTTGAAGAGTAGTTATTACCAGAAGAACTTTCTGCCGTTGCCATCCAATAAGTAGGTAGTTAGTTCAACTGAATAACTTCAGCAACATTTGTAATTCTCTTGCAGCAAACAGAACTGAAACAAACCTGCGGAATTTTCTTATGAAAGCACTAGAATTTAGATGCAGTTTATATTGCGGAAGTGTTCGGTAAAATGTGCTCTGCAAAATTTGTCTCGGTGTGACTGTTTTCCTGAAACACGTCTTTCTCTTCCCGGTATCTGTGATGAAAATCAGAGGCGCTTGATGTTTATCTTTCAAGTTAATTAACTACTTCAACCACGCATATAAACGGTTCTGATAATCATACCTAACAATTTTCGCGAAAAAGCTATTTCCTTAATTATTCTAACAACAAACTCGTGTTACCACGATCAATATGACATATGTTTCAAAAAAAGCGTTGGACAAAGTCCTTTATATTTCTTGTGAATTGTCACGCTTTTCTAGTTTGAAACCCTACAAAATAGCACTTCTGAACCAGTTGTTTCTTTACGCTAGTAAACATGTGCTTATGTGTCACCCGACGTTACCCATTTCTTTTAACTTACATGTTTAGTTTCTTTGAAATGTGCTTTCATCCATCTTGAACCAATAGGAACGTTAGGTATCTTCAGAATAGATTAGGTTCCTTTGGATTCTGGTACAATGGACAATATAAAAGGTTCTATCTTAAACCTACATACCCACTTCAAAAACTTTTGCGCCTCCTGTGATTTGGATGCTCTTGAAGGATGTTCGCTGGGACATTTTTTTAGTATTTCTTTGTGTTTGTCGTCAAGTAAGTGGTGTGTAGGTATTCTGTACAGATAGTGTTATTTTCATTTTATACTTTCTCTTGGTCTGAGAGCAACCTGATGAGTCAGAAATACCGGTGGTGCAAAAAAAATTTTTAGGCATGCAGGTAATTTTTTTTTTTTTTTTGTTAATTCCCTAGGCTAGTTATAGCTTATTGTCTTAATTTGTCCTCCCGCTTGAAACCATAGTAACGCGTGCATCTTCCCTTCAGAAGCACGTAGACGAATTATCATTTGAAAGATAAGTCACACTGGTATTAAAACATTCCCCATTCAACATCTAACTTCAAATATTATGAACAGATCAGACACGAATGGTATCGCTTTATCAGTTTTGGTCATGCGAGTCAACGGGTTAAACTGAACAAATCTGATCGTAGAGTGAAGAGTGGAGATATTTAGGCGGCTCTTAACAGTGGGGTCTTGAGAGCTGATGAGGGTGATGTGAGGTGAGTATGGAGCAGCGTCGGAATGCAAGGGCGGGGAAACGGGATATCCCCGAGGAAACCCACCGACCGGCGGCATCGTCCAGCACGATTCCTACATGCGAAAACCCGCGAGCAACCCCGCCGGGAATCGAACCCGGTTCATATATGTGGAAGGAGAGTAGTCTGGCCACTAGACCACTGCGGCCCTTACATTATCCCGTAAGAAGATCGTGGACGATTTATATTTTGAATGTGAAGTTAGACTGGTATTAAAAGATTTATTATCTAACATCTGACGTCAAATATTATGAACAGGTGAAACATGAATTTTATCACTTTATCAGTCTCGGCCATGCAAGTCAACGGGCTAAACTGGTTCACTGAAGAAGTATGCAAGTTTTAACTTATTTTGTTGCTCATTTGCCACCGACATCGTCTGAATCCAATGTGACAGAGATAGAATTCGAGCGCTGATGGTGATAAAACGAGAAGGGAACGGAGCAGTGAAGGAAAGTAATGGCGCTTGGGGATGGGATAAAGGAGATTGTTTGAGAGTAACAGCCAACAAATAGCAACGTCGGCCATGTTTTCCACATAGGGAAAAACCGATTCGTCATGGTAGCAGGCAAGTTTTCTGGACACTAAAATGTACTTTAGATTTGAGAAGGTTTATTNATACTTGTATTTAAGGGTCGCATACCTTGCGCTTGGACTGCGTTGTAGCATGTTCTGCATGCGGGTACTGCTGACGAAACTATTAACCGTGACCCCAGCATGTTTACCAACGAAAAGAATACCCATCCAAGGCTATGGCAATGTCACGCATAGTTGAAAACTTATTTTTCAGATTGCAGTACCGAGCGAGGTGCGGCAAGGATCAAACTTTGCACTCGCATTCGGGAGGACGTGGGTTCAAATCCCGGCCCGGTCATCCTGTATACGGTTTTCCGTGGTTTCCCGAAATCACTCCAGGCAAATGCTGGGATGGTTCCTTACTACAAGCCATGGCCGATTCCTTCCGTGTTCCTACTTTCCTAAGCAACTTTCTCAGTCTCTAATGACCTCACTGTTGACGAGACGTTAAGCCCTATCAACAAGACTGCTTGCTCTATCTTAAAACCTACTTCCCGTACACGACCAAACACTACGATAGAAGCTTGTATTCAATTTTGCTACAGACTTTTTTTTTAGGGTCGCCGGTTTTACAGCCCCCTAGACAAGCGCGAGAAGAACACTGCACGTCGGTTCAGAGCCTCGCGCGTTGTGGTGATGGGGCCCTTTATGCGTGTGGCAATGTCGCCCTTATCGCTCCCGTGCCTCTAGACCTCGAACGCGAAAGAAAGCTTCAGGTTGGCGACCACCTTAACAAAGCGACAACACATCAGTGGATTACACTGGATTCTAACCTGGAACTTCAGTAACGACCACGGCGACGGCACTCACCTTTGAGGCAGGTAAAACAAACCATAATCGCCGTTTTTATCGACCGATAACAAAAAAAACTAAAATCAATTACTCACCTGCTGATTGCCGTGACTCTTGAAAGGGCCCGGAAAAACATTTTATTGTTTTTTTTTTGTGGGTTTTCTGGCACGGGCATTGCATTTTGCGTTTGATCTATTCATTATTACTTCTGCAGGCGTGGTGGCGACAGTTGACAGCCTGCGAAGCCGCAAGTCCACTGGACTGCTGCGGTGAAGGCCAGACCAGACAGAGCTGCAACCGCATCGCTACAGCACGCGCATGTCGACATTCACCCCCTACCCCTTGACACGCACCACCAACTACTCACCTCAACCCCTCAGTTATCACTAGCGGCCAGGTCGCGTTTATATTCTCGCTCTTCGGAAGTGTTCGTGAAATCTCCACAGTGCCACCATTACCGAGCACAGACAGAAAAGTTTGTTCCGGCCAAGAAAATACATTTTTGTATAGGGCCATACATATATTAAGAAGCCCCCAACAAAATATTTTGTTGAGTGAACAAAACGTGAAAAACAAAACAAAAATAATTGATTTTGTTCATCTAACATTATACATGCTTGAATAAACAAAACCTCTGTGTTGAAACATATATATTAAGATTGTCAAAAAAAAATTTATTACATAAACTGTATGTATTTGTTTGGCCACTCATTATATTGCCTTCGGTCAAAAATACAGCTCAAGAGTCTGTTCGTAGTTTTTGTGAAAATTTTAATAGTAACAGTTATTGATGCTTAATATTTGTGTATAATCCTCATAAACCAAGATCAACAGGAATCGAAAAGAAAAGCTGTAAAATTTGAATAATTATTTACGTACGTTGCCTAGTATTTGATTTGTAGCCATATATATTAAAACACATACATAATTGGTCACTAGTCGCTTTAAATGGAGTTGCTCGGGGGGTAATTCTTACTCGCGAAAATATATGGGTTCGATTGTTGGTCGGGCTGTAATTTCTTTCTACAGTAACTAAAACTATTCGATGTACGTTAAGCCAAACAAATATTTTGTTGCACCAACCAAATCTTACAGTTTGCTGCAACCAAGTAATAATAAGAAAATATCTTGTTTTCAACACCATTTTATTTTATTGCCTCTATACAAACAATAAAATTGGGTATTCCTAACAAACCTTGTTATATTCAACAAAACCTTTTTTCTTTGTGTTCCAGCGCGTTTTGATATGCCATTTTGGCCCACAGTATCCCAGCATAATAGATCCTCCTAAACTAAAACTTAACCTAGGGTAGTACATGAATAATAATTGTTTTTGCAGTTTAAACTGACGTAAACTAACCACAGACAGTAGGTGAACTAGTTAGCATTTAAGCCATAAAAGCCAAGTGTCCATTTCGTTATTTTCATATCATTTTCATATTCCGAAACAATTTTACCCGCTGACACATGTATATTTGACTAAAACCTACAGACATGTCTCCAACACAGGCACACTCCAATTTTTTCACCCCTCAAATGGTCTAATGTTTTCAGCCGCAGTCGAGAAGTTGAATTAAAATTATTTATATGTATTTACCGGATTTTTCTTGATGTCCTTTATAGTTCCATAAATCTCACATGTACTCATTTTAAAACATAACGACACTCCCGCCCCTCTTCGTAGTTTACAATTTTTTTTTAAGTTACAGAAAATGATTTTAGCAAGGTAGAAAAACAATTATGTTCATGTTTTGTGATTTCCAATTAATTATTTTGCTTTATTTCCTTTGAGTGACATTTGTTTTCATGTTTTTAGCTAATGTAAATCTTTTTATTGGACTATTCAAGAGTAATTTAACTTGTGGCTCTAATACGTAGTTTCGTAGACACTCGGGCAATTAATTTTTATTGCAAACTTATGACGAGTAAAAAAAATGTACAGTGTTTTGTTGAAGAAACTCTGCATTTTATAGTGGTAGTGGTAATATTTATCTACTCATAAAATTTGTTATGAGAAAATATTTTTTTAAATTTTAAAACTGCAATAATGTCACATTCTAACTGCTATGATATATATATATATATATATATTAATGCTATTAACAGAGGGTTTTAATATCCATTGCAACAGCCTCCTAACTGCGTCTGACATAATTTCATTCCGCCCAACTGCGTTTACAACTGCATAATTCCGTAAAACTATTTTTTAGCCCAACATACTTCCTACTTAATGTGTTGAGCTCAACTTAGTTTATTCAAAATGCATTTCTGAAAAGTACAGTCATACGCATTGTCCTTGAAATAAAGATGTGAAAGGAAATATCACATTAAATATGGGTTGAAAGAAGTGCAGGAAAAGTTGGCTTATAGTGATAAGAACACCTTCAGAAAACATTTTTCGGGTCATACAATACAGCGCTATTTGTCTGTTCGTTTTCACAGAAGAGTAGCAAGATAACGAGCACAAACTATAATGTGTTTCACAATCTACAATAAACACTCTAATTTTCAAAGAAATGGACAATTAACTTTTGTGAAAATACCCGTCACTTTGTTACAAATGTTAAGCCAAAATCTAAACTGTCACAAAACGCAAAGACTTACTCCAAAATAAACTGCTCTATTTTTTACACTAAAAAAATTATGGCAGCAGGCCTTCTGTGGATAAGAGCAGGGCTCTCAACTGTAATAAGAATCGCTTTTATATAAAAAAAATTTTAGTTGCTATTCTGACGCTATCCTGTGAACATCGATTTAAAAGTGATCACTCCCTTTGTACTGAAGGTTATTCGGCGTATGAAGTCTTGCGACCGATTGTGATGTAAATGGAGTCGAAACCAATGCCTTCATTGATGAATCGTCGACGGTGCCGATACTGCGACAAAGTTGATGCCATACAGCCCGTCGACATGAAAAGAGTGAATGCCTAAAGAACCCCCATCTCGTACGGTATTGCATTGTAGTAACTGTTCTAGGCAGTTCGCTTGAGGTGAAAACTTGAATAGATATGCCAAGGTCTGCAAGTACAGTGTTCCTTCTCCTACAGAGAAACAGCATGTGTCGACATCGCTACCTCTTGTTAATACATCGCATAATGTGTTCGGAGAAGATGAGGGAACAATGGTTAATTCAAGCGACGAACAGCATGCCACAAAGTCAGTTAGTATGAAATACAAACGTGCTAAATTGGTATGTGAACTGGGCGAGGTTAGAAAAAATAATGCATCATCAGTGTCTACGCAGATTAATACTGCCAACGATGCCTCTATTCTCACGAAAAGGAAGGGCTGGGCCCTTGGGAATTGGAATGTACGAGCGGAGATCTGGTGACAGTCGGTCTTATCTTCGGTACTCTTCTCAGGCATCAATACTTCGATCAATCCCAATCCTTCGCAAACCTCCGAAATCATCTTCAATCCTCACCCATCCTCAGCAATTCTCCTCCGCAATCCTCAGCAATACTCAGCAATCCTCACCAATCCTCAGAAATCCACATAAATACTCCTCACCAATCCTTCAAAATCCTCGCCTATCCTCAGCAATCCTTCAAATAATCCCAATCCCTCGATCGATACTTCAATCAATCATCCAGTTTTCATCTGTCCCTTCCCTTAATGGGATTTCTGTCCTCTTAGATGAGCATGTTTTAGGACGTCTCAGCGAGACTTTGTCGTTATGGCCCGTGTTTGAGATCCTATCCCCAGAAGTGGTTCCTCCTCCACCTCATCCTCCTCTTCCTCATCCTATATAGCATAAAACGAGCAGAAGAAAATAGCTTACAGATTAGTAGGGGCCGATACAAAATGCATGCCTCGGACATTGGTTAAAAATCACAGTCCTTTTAGATGAGCGTATTTCAGAAAATAATTGTAGTCCCATCGCTTAAAGTCTCTCTCTTTTGGTAAGACACCGATTCGCGTTCCGGTAGCAACTGTATAAAAACGGCTCTGGTTACACGGGTTTCTTTTTGAGGTTTCTTTTTTTAAGTTTCTTTTTGATGTAACGTTTTGAGGTTTCGTTTTCGAGATATATTTGACAACTTGTCAGTTGGCCTGATCAGTTGGTCTGGTAAGTTGGCCTTGTAAGTTAGTCTGAATGACCCTTTGGTATGGTTAGTTCTGGTTGAAACTTTTTGCTATGATTTTGCGAATATTTTGCGAAGATTTTGGGTGAAGAGTCTAGCTGCGAGATTCTGGGTGGTTTCATTCTTGGGCGGAGTCTGTCTTGGGTGCAGTCTGTTGCTGGCTTAGTAATGGTCAGTCGTGTGGTCTGCGATTTTTCTCGATTTTTTGAGTTCAACGTCATTGAGTTCAATGTCAAGGTCTGCTTCAACCAGCATGGTGGCTGGAATCGTCGGTGCAATTTTAACGTAAATTTTTAGGATTACCTTTTTTTTTGCGATTTTTTAAAATTTTTTTGTAATGTTTGGGATTTTTGGGTTCAAGGTAATGCGCAAAGTGTCAATGTCATGGGTGTTAGGTCAATGTCAAGAATACCTCGATCCAATATGGCGGTAAGGTGAAGTCACAACTTCATGGGCGATCGGCTTCTCGCTTCTTCTTCCACATCCCCACTAAGCACAAACATTCGAAATTTAAAAGTTTTCGAATTTTTTTAATTTTTATAAATTTTTTGCATTTTTTATAAATTTCGGAATGTTATAGATTGTTTGGGTTTAATGTAATTCAAGGTCACAGGCACGGATAAAAGAACATAGGGATAAATAAGTTCAAGGTAAAAATCACCAATATCTAATATTGTGGTCAGGTCATGTTACAACATGGCAGTCGGTCGGCGCCTGGCTCATATCACCCATACATACCCTCAAAAACCAATTGTTTAAAGTTGAATTTTTTTTATACTTTAAATTAATATATTTCAATTTTTTTTACAAATTTTTGGGGATTTTTAAACATTTTTTTGTGTGTTGTTTAGAATTTTTTATGTTTAAGGTCAACCAAGGCCGCGGGCATGGGGTCAAGGTCATAGATATGAGGTCAAGGTCATTCAGATCTAATACGGCACTTGGCTACTACCCGCCATCCTCTGTGTGCTCAAACAATCGTGTTTCAATTTTTTTATTTTTATTTTTATATATTTTTGGATTTTTATAAGGTTTTGAAAGTTAAAAAAATTGGATCGTTTGATATTTCTATAGATTTTTAAGGTTCAAGGTTATTTAAGTTCACGGGCACGGGTTCAAGGTCACAAGGGTGAGGTTAAGGTCACCCAGATCCAATATGGTGGTCGGGTGATGTCATAAAATTGCGGCCGGTCCGCGCCTGGCTCTTATCACCTGCTCCCTTGCACCAGACTTCCCTTGATCATTCTACTTATTTATTCCGCCAAAATGAGTGATGTTATATTTTAATTATTCTTGCAATGGGGATAAACGAGAGAATATTCTATTATTTCGGACGTACACAATTGCAGGTATTTGGTTCATGTATCAAATAAATCAGAATATTACAAAAATAAACTTTGGCATGAAACAATTTATTTAATAATAAAATACAGGGTAGAATTAGTTAACATAAACAGATGCGTAAATAACATAAAACTACGCAGAAGGAAATAAGTCAGTATTTACACAACCAGAAACAAGATAAAAAAGCCGGAGTAATCAAACAAAGGAAGCCATTATAATACATACTTACATACATATAAACATTTATATTTAACATGGACCACAAGACCAAGCGGGCACAGACTAGGGAAAAAATAATTATGTGTGCTTAAAAACTGGATGAGTGGGCCCTTACCTGTGTCTCAATCAACGGCATCAGATTAAATTTTCCTAAATGTCACCAACTGTTGACATCTGCGGTGTCTTCGTTCTTCTTATCAATTTTTTTAACTTAACATGTGTTGTAAACAGCTGTATTTTTTTTTTACAGTTTTACAAGAAATCTCCAATGGAAACCATGATGTCATAAATAATTTTTGTAGGACTACATGCAATGTACTATTTTTTAATATTACAAATCATAGGTTGTGTACTTGAACACGTTGGCGAGAAGTAGAAATAAATGTATTTTTACTGTGCCCTCGAAAATAACTCTGATGGATACGTAAAAGAGAAAAGGGAATTAAAAATTTCCAATCATATTCACGAAATAAAACACATGCGACAGTACTGAGACTCTAACCTACAGCCATTGCATGACAACCACAGATATTATATTGCATGGCTATTTATGTTAACAACACTTACAAGTCAATATAATATATTAAATTAACAAGCGCATTTTTATAATAATGTCAGATCTTGGAAGGACTTAAGTTAATGATTTAGAGAGTTATTGCACTTAAGAATGATATTAAAAATCTATAAATTGATAACATATATGCAGTTTTATAACTGCACAATATATTATTTTATGAATGTTTTCGCCAGGACGAGAGTTGTGAATATGACATGACTACAAAATGTTATTACAGTCTTTTCGGTTGGCTACAAATTATTATTGGGAAACGGAAATAAAAATACCTCCATACATATAGCATTTGTCTCTTTTTCCTAGAGTGCAGTGTAAGAGACATTGATGTTTTGTACATTCGAAAATACGTAACAAAGAAGTATAAAACCCCCACCAATTTAATGATGATTACTATATAGCACGTCATTATATAACACGTTTACTCATTTTAATGTATGGCTTGTCTTATATATTGTAATAGTTTGTGACTGATTTCAGGTCAGTACAAAAAATTTTCTAGTTATATTTAAATTACGGCTTTTGTAAAGTTACAACAAATAGATTTTACAAGTGATGTTATTGTATTTTAAATTGTTTCCCAATGTACAAATAGTTTTGCGGCGTGTTACTTCTTAATTCCTTTAACGTGATTCTCTTATGTATTATTTACAATGTGGTGAAAAAAACTATCTTTGCCTGCTCTTTTATTTTATTTATCTTATGTCCGTGTTTTATGTCACATCCTACATGTTTCTCGAAGTACATAACATCTCATTAGTTGTGTCTGTTCAAATNCTAGTTATATTTAAATTACGGCTTTTGTAAAGTTACAACAAATAGATTTTACAAGTGATGTTATTGTATTTTAAAATGTTTCCCAATGTACAAATAGTTTTGCGGCGTGTTACTTCTTAATTCCTTTAACGTGATTCTCTTATGTATTATTTACAATGTGGTGAAAAAAACTATCTTTGCCTGCTCTTTTATTTTATTTATTTTATGTCCGTGTTTTATGTCACATCCTACATGTTTCTCGAAGTACATAACATCTCATTAGTTGTGTCTGTTCAAATNTTATGTCCGTGTTTTATGTCACATCCTACATGTTTCTCGAAGTACATAACATCTCATTAGTTGTGTCTGTTCAAATAGTTGTTCACTTAATGAGAAATTAATTTTCTGGAAATGTTTCCCTAGTTGTACGGTGCAGTTAATATTCTCATTTTCATTTTCAAGCAAGTTTTACAAGTTTCGCGGAAAATTTATTTCAGAGATATCTGCTGATTGCCTCTATTGTAATATAGAGCATTTGTGCCTAAATATGACTTTTAAAATCTGTCTGACAATTATTTGCAAACAAACAAAATGCTTATAAGTGTTTTAAGGTAACGTGCAATATACGTCCAGAAAATGTCCATGCGTGAACTTAATTTTCGAACTCGTAAAAGGCCAGAACAAAAACGTTTGTCATTATTATTCTTATCAAGGGATAGTTACCAGTATAAATAATAAAAAAATTACTTTCTCAGCAATGAGTAAGCTATTTGCCATTAAAAGTTCATAAACCGGATGTATATGAAATCAAATTTGACGCAGATATATGGGAGGCATGTAAAACTTCGAATAATTAAATACGCCCTTTCAATTTATATCAAAAATTACTGTGAATAATTCAGACAGTATAGAATTACTTAAATCTTTAAGTACATTATGAAAATCATCGGGAACAATGGTGATATATTCAGAACGAGTGGTACCGTGACAACAGTTAGATTTATGTGATTAATTATTTAACAGTTGTTTAATTCTATTTTGATATAATTTTCGTTTGAACTGATAATATGACACTTTGTCACGCCCACATAACAAGACTAATGTAACAAAGAAAAACACAGTTGTGAGAAAACGAATTTTGTGCGCTGTAAAAATTTCAATATTTATTTCCAAAAGGTTTGCATGTGATATGTTGCATTAAAANGAAAACGAATTTTGTGCGCTGTAAAAATTTCAATATTTATTTCCAAAAGGTTTGCATGTGATATGTTGCATTAAAAGGCGGCCCTTTTCTTGTTTTCATACTTGTTGGAAAACAAAGTTCCAGTGTTTCACGGGTACTTTATTATTTGGATCTACCAAAGTCTTGTTCTGTGCCTGCGATAGTTACACGGCAATTCAGAGATTTGATTAAAAAAATAATTTCAGTTAATAAAAATGAATTTTTTTGTGCACATGTAAACGTATTATTAATGAGCTTTTAAAAGTAAGTTAAATCAGTGCGTTTGTTACATCATCNTTTTTTTGTGCACATGTAAACGTATTATTAATGAGCTTTTAAAAGTAAGTTAAATCAGTGCGTTTGTTACATCATCAGCAGAGAAACAGGGTTCAAATTATTCTTTAATCGAGCAATGCAGTTGAAGAGGATTCCGTTCTTTTAGTAACACGCCGGGGTATAAACCAGCTTTGCGGGATATCTTTCCTGGCTTCTTCGCGGCAATGAAATTATTGATGAGGTGTGCATTAGGCAGCTGGGACTTGACTCTGCGCACTCTCGCGGCCGCTTTGTGAACGCGGACGCTGCGAAAGCGAAGCAGCACTGCCGCGGACGCGCTAAGCCTCGGCGCTGACGACGTGTAATCAAGAGTGCGAGTGCCCCGTCGCTCGCGCTGATCCGACCCCTGTGAATGAAAACCCGCATCAGGGTCGCCGCGCCTTCTTTTCGGATCCCAGCACTTTTATTAGCAGGGCCGACGACAAAGCTACTTAAAACCGAACCGCGCAGCCGGGATTACGGAACAAATTGATGCGAGCTACCTATTAGGTTCAACTTTGTGCGCTGCTTTACGGGCGCACACACTCGAAATAAATGAATCAGTCGACTTCACTGGCATCGGTTATGCTTCATTAATAAACCACCGTTCGATTGAATAGAAGTTCTTCTGCTTTTTACGCGCACAGAAAAATAGAGATTGCTTAAAATCCTTTTTGAAGAAATCCAACGCAAAACAAAATAATAAAAAAATAATTTTTAACGTTTTCCGCTTTAGACGTAGATTGGCTAAGAGTGGCTTGCAAACTACGCATTTAAAGTAATAATCATAATGGATATCTAACCAGCACGACCACAATAACAAGGCATTACCTGATGCACTCACATTTATACATGCACAATAAATTAACACATACATTTGGTTAAATCCTTTCTGAATTACTTCGTTTTAATTGACGCGCTTCCAAAAAAACTCACTGGTATACCTAATCAGCTTCGTCCCGACAGGCAATTGAGATTCCCGGCTAAGGGAAATCGTTTTCTACAGTCTCACATAACAAATCGTGTCCCAGGAGGCGAATATTTCATTCCCACGCAATTTAACACATTGTATCGTACACATCGATTCCACGAGAGCTTGCTCGAAGCGTCTGCAGGATTTATTGAAAGACAGGTAGAGTGCAGGAATGCAGACGGTGACTCTCGCGAGGAAACGATCCTAGATGTGACGGAATATCTTCTTCGGTTGAATGGAGTTTGATTCACATTCCACCCGCTGGACAACAGATTTCATTGCTGACGACCAGGACAGAAAAATTCCGACCCAGTACTTTGTGCTGCAGTCGCATGGCTCTGACGATCACGACAAAAACATTTTTAATGCAACTGCTTGAATTTAAAACACGACGGTTTACACGAGCGTTAGGTTTTCAGGCACCATGTACACGGTACTGTTAGAATAAACTAGTTTTAAAGGCGGCGGACATGAGGTAAATTTCTATCAGTTGATGCTGACGGAGAGTGCAGATATTACGTTAAAGCACAAGGTATAAATGTTAATTGTATATAGAGTTTAATCCGGTAAGTGGCAAATAACTTTTCTTCAAGTAAGGAACAATTTTTCTACCGCAGGGAAATTTAGTCAAACTGTCTTGTTTTACAACGTCGTACACTCTGTTTGTCGTGCTACGCGACACAACCAAATTACAAATAACTTGCAATCCAAAACTTCTGGTTGTGCGACAGTTTCCGTCATCCTAACGTCAGACGCGTGTTGGCTGTTCGGTTTCAACTGTCGTGTCTTGTTTGTAGGAACAAATTGATTCCAGCTGCACGCTTAAGGAGTAATCAAGTCTGGGGATAGCGCTCGCAAAGAGGTGCGGCAAACACGTGTGGGGTGGGCGTTGTGCGCTTGGAGTAACACATTTCCCTGTCATTGCTCGAATGGTAGCAGAACTGGTTGAACGATGTTCTTGGCGTATCATGCGTCGTTCCAGGGGCGTTTATAGGCATGGAACAACTTTCCTTCCGTCTTTACCAAAACTTAACGTCGAATAAAAAGTGTTAAGTAACCATTTGTGATAATTTAATTATTTCTTTTGCTTTCTGTTTTTTTATGCATCGACAAGTAAAATTTTTGCAGATTTGTCAAATATTTACTTTTCTAATAATTGCACAGTTTCACTTGACCAACGCATGAATAAAGTAATGAGGCACATGGCAATGTTAATTTTACGTAAGGCCGAAGAATACACAACGTGTATACAAGTATATTTCAATTAGGGCTTTCAAAAGTGCACAGTTTACCGTGAAGAGCCTATACCTGCACGAGCACCAGAGGCGGACGGATATGCCGTGGCTCCATGCAGTATGAATCCCGGAATTAAGTCATATACGTGGCTGACGTGTGCACACTGCTCGTCGACGCCGCACAGGCCAACGACCTGAAGCAGTATCTTCTTCCGTCGCTGAAGACAAAGATGCGCCATTCGCCCTTCCACGCGTTTTTCTCTTGACTGGAAGCCTGCGGCGACCCGTTATCGCAGCCCTGATTCAAGCAAATGGCTGCCGATGATCCGAGCTGACACCCTTGATGCGAAACTGCGTGCCAGATATCTGCGAGTTTAAACAGCGTCACAAGGAAGGGAATCGCCTCTGACCGTTCCTGGAATCGATTGGACAGATAGCGAGGGGTTGGGGTGTAACCGAGTAGGTTATATAGTCTGTGTAATTGTGCAAATAATAACAGATAACATTTACCGTGGCAACCACTTCTCGCACATACGCGTGGAGATTTCCAAAACCACCCTCTACTATCGACCGCGTGCTCCATTACCGCCTCTGCTATCGCTATCAACACTACGTGCATTTACTATTATCTAATGTGTGTTTTGAACTCTAAAAATTTATTTACCTACGCAGTACTAAACTTATTGAATGAGTTAATAATTTTTCATCTCAATTTATTAAGAATTCCTCGCGGTGTTCTCAGGTTACCTGCTATCTCTTCGCACCACTCTCCAAGAAATAAGTAGTTTTTTTTTCGTGGCAGCCAAAGGCGAGACACGCATTATTTTCACCATCCCGTCTATGACCTTTCAGGGTGATGCGGGGGTTATTAGTACTTCCTTTAACTTATCATTGTGTTTTCTATCTTATAACTTTCCTTCTTGTTGCTCTTTCGGGTCACGTAAGTTTACCTTTTTTTATTATTTTGCACACCAACACCCTTTGATTGATTGTTAAATATGATTATAAACTATATCTATTTTACTGCCAAGCTGCTCGGAGGAGCAGTGTGGCGTGGTTGATCCTGCCATCCACCCTGTTTCTCCCGGCATCTTGTGGGTTATTCTCAACATGTACACTGAAAAGCCAAAAAAACTGGTACACCTGCATAATATCGTATAGGGCCCCAACGAGCACGCAGAAGTGCCGCAAGACGACGTAGCATGGACTCGGCTAATGTCTGAAGTTATGCAGGAGACAATTCACACTATGAATCCTGCAAGGCAGTCCACAAATCCATAGGAGTGCGAGGCGGTGGAGATCTCTTCTGAACAGCACGTTGCAAGGCATCCCAGATATGCTCAATAATGTTCATGTCTGGTGATTTAGGTGGCCAATGGAAGTGTCTAAAGTCAGAAGAGTGTTCCTGGAGCCACTCGGTAGCAACTCTCGACGTGTGGGGTGTCGCATTGTCCTGCTGGAATTGTCCACGTCCGTTGGAATGCACAATGGACATTTAATGGGTGCAGGTGATCGGACAGGATGCTTACTTATCTGTCACCTGTCAGAGTCATATCTAGACGTATCAGGTGTCCCATATAATGCCGACTGCATACGCCCTATACAATGACAGAGCCTCTACCAGCTTGAACAATCCCCTGTTGACATGTAGGGTCCATGGATTAATGAGGATGTCTCCATACCCGTACACGTCCATCCGCCTGAGTAAATTGAAAACGAGACTCGTCAGACCAGGCATCGTGTTTCCAGTCATCAAAAGTCCAATGGCGGTGTTGGCGGGCCCAGGCGAGGCGTAAAGCTTTGTGTCGTGCAGTCGACAACGGTACACGAGTGGGCCTTCGGCTCCGAAAGCCCATATCAATGATGGTCC
>NQII01001042.1:368625-498739 GCA_002778355.1 Clitarchus hookeri
AGTCCAATGGCGGTGTTGGCGGGCCCAGGCGAGGCGTAAAGCTTTGTGTCGTGCAGTCGACAACGGTACACGAGTGGGCCTTCAGCTCCGAAAGCCCATATCAATGATGGTCCCATAAATATTTCGCACGCTGGCACTTGTTGATGCCCCAGCATTGAAATCTGTGCCAATTTGAGAAAGGGTTGCACGTCTGTCACGTTTAATGATTATCGTCAGTCGTCGTTTGTCCCGTTTGTTCATGATCATTTTCCAGCCGCAGCGATGTCGCCGATTTGATGTTTTACCGGATTACCGATATTCACGGTACACTCGTGAAATGGTCATACGCAAAAATCNCTGTCACGTTTAATGATTATCGTCAGTCGTCGTTTGTCCCGTTTGTTCATGATCATTTTCCAGCCGCAGCGATGTCGACGATTTGATGTTTTACCGGATTACCGATATTCACGGTACACTCGTGAAATGGTCATACGCAAAAATCAAAATTTTTTCGCTAACTCGGAGATGCTATGTCCCATCTCTCGTGCGCCGACTATAACACCACGTTCAAACTCACTTAAATCTTGATAACCTGCCATTGTAGCAGCAGTAACCGATCTAGCAACTTTGCCAGACTCTTGTTGTCTTATATAGGCGCTGCCGACCGTATCGCGTTACTCTGATTGGTTCCATACCTCTGTTATTTGCATACGCATGCCTATACCAGGTTTTTTTGGCTCTTCAGTGTATATTCTAATGAATAGATTACTGCCATTGTATAGCAGCTCTACAATATATTAACTGTATCCATTCANTCTTGTTGTCTTATATAGGCGCTGCCGACCGTATCACGTTACTCTGATTGGTTCCATACCTCTGTTATTTGCATACGCATACCTATACCAGGTTTTTTTGGCTCTTCAGTGTATATTCTAAAGAATAGATTACTGCCATTGTATAGCAGCTCTACAATATATTAACCGTATCCATTAATTTGTCAGACAGCACCCTGTAGGGGAGTCTGTGGAACCCTTTTCAATACTCCTCCCCCCACATAAACCATACTTCAATCTGGATTCTCATGCTTTAATTCTTATTTCCAGTCTCTATTAGCCTGGTTCCTTGCTTAGGTCATTGATCCTTCGTTGTTCATATTTCTGGTACGTTACCAGGTCTTCATCATGTCTTCTAACTACTTCAGAGTGGAGGGCAAAGCCCCCCAAACTCGTCAGTTTCCTTCTGACAAATCCTTTTTAATGTATGCCTATCTGCACTGGGATTTCCCCAAATTGTGTAGTGGGTCCGCTCCCACTAGAAAATTTATATAGTGATGGCCGAGAGCAGGGCTATTTCCAACCGTCATCCAAGCTCGCAGGTACCTCTAATCGCGACGGTTTCGGGTTGCATTTGTATATGTCCGATGTCCAGAACAAGTCGTACGGGTATTTGCAATCTTCACCTTCCCCTGATCGACAGCACCAACNATTTGTCAGACAGCACCCTGTAGGGGAGTCTGTGGAACCCTTTTCAATACTCCTCCCCCCACATAAACCATACTTCAATCTGGATTCTCATGCTTTAATTCTTATTTCCAGTCTCTATTAGCCTGGTTCCTTGCTTAGGTCATTGCTCCTTCGTTGTTCATATTTCTGGTACGTTACCAGGTCTTCATCATGTCTTCTAACTACTTCAGAGTGGAGGGCAAAGCCCCCCAAACTCGTCAGTTTCCTTCTGACAAATCCTTTGGAATGTATGCCTATCTGCACTGGGATTTCCCCAAATTGTGTAGTGGGTCCGCTCCCACTAGAAAATTTATATAGTGATGGCAGAGAGCAGGGCTATTTCCAACCGTCATCCAAGCTCGCAGGTACCTCTAATCGCGACGGTTTCGGGTTGCATTTGTATATGTCCGATGTCCAGAACAAGTCGTACGGGTATTTGCAATCTTCACCTTCCCCTGATCGACAGCACCAACACCGATGGCACTGTTGCTGAATCTTCTTCTCCAAATTGTTGGGCAATTCTCCGGTATGACTATTCTAACTTCACTCTACGGTCTTGCTCAAGCACCGCTAATTAACGCAAACTGTACATTCGTAATCCGCACTAGCCTGTCGATAACGTTCAACATATCTTCATACCGCAGACCAACGCAAAAACTGTTGCGCCTCAGATAATCCACGGACGATTCTTAATTCTGATCCTTCTTCAGGACTGCGGTTTTAATGAACGCATGTGCTTCCCTCCGTCAATTACTTGTCCAAAAAAACACCGACATGCCAAAAGTCACGGGATAGCAGTACGTAAAGTTAATAGTCGGTTGGGCCACCGTACCATGAGACTTGGATGTTAGTGAATGTGTGCTCGTCGTGGCATTGCATTGCAGCCCCTCATAGACTTTACATACTCCTACAACCAAGGGATATCCGAGGAGGATAATTAGCCGTGTCACCGGGGCCCAAATTGTCCAGAGTCGGTTCAAGCAGCATTCTGGTGAATTTCAGCGTCTGCTGTGGCTACCTCGTTCGTCGGATATGAACCCCATCCAGCATTTATGGGACGCTGTGGGGAAGTTGATTCCCGCCCATGATCCTGGACGTACAAATAGCAGAGAGCTGTAGTTAGCTATCCAAACGGCATGAGTTTACATCTGTCCACAGATGCTCCTTCCACTTGTGGAATCGATGCCACGGCGAGTTGCTGCGCATCGCCGTAGTAGAGGAGGCCCCAAACGATAATAGAGCCTTATCCCATGACTTTTAGCATGCCAGTTTAGTATCTCAAGCGCTTCCTTCAAGAAGTTTTTTTTTTGGTAGTGTATCCGTGGGTTAGGATCGCAAGATACGTTATAAGTGATTTTAGATACTATATGAAGTTTGTGCAGCTTTTGCGCGATAGTCAATTCTTGGTTACTTCCAACATTTCCGAAGCTCTGCTAAAGATCTACTTTCAGGCTATTTCTCCGCCTCGTGCAAACAGATCTTAACTAAGCCGAGAAATATTACACGAAATGGACAACGCAGGACATTTTTGTGCACTCAGTTTAATAATATTTTGCATGAGAGATATTTCCTTCTTTTATTGATAACACGCCTGTATTGTCTCCGTTGTCGGCTCTCAAGACATCATTAGGGGCCGCGGTGGTGGAGTGGTCACACTGCTCGCCTCCCACCCAGGTGAACCGGGTTCGATTTCTGGTGGGCTCGCTCCCGTATTAATCGTTGTTGGTGGGTTTTCTCGGGTATCTTAGGTTTTCCCCGCCCTTGCAACCCAGCGCTGTTACATACTCACGTCCCTTCACCCTCTCAAGATCACGTTGTTAAAAGCCACCCAAAACTCTCCACGTAGAATTTTATAGAAGTGTTAAGGTCGGAAAGGAGGTGCTTTAGAAGGCAAATGCAACTGCAGGCGTGTTTCTGAACCCGGCCACACGAGGCGCCGCGAGTTCACAGCAAAGCTGCGGTCACTCCTCACGCCATCAGCGTGCGGTTAGGTAGGGGTTGGGCGGGGGCGAGGTCTTGCGACACCCGCGATCGTCCCCCGATGACCGCCGGTATTGATCCCGGGGCGAAGAGGCGCGCGCCGGACCCCCGCTGCGACATCGAGAGGCGTTGCCATGGCGACGACACCCCCTTCATCGTGTTTTAGATAGAGGAAGGGGGGCTCGAGTGTCTGCGTGTCGCCATGGCGACGCCCGGCGCCTCCACGCGCGCGCGACAACATGGCCGATGCAACTTTCTCGCGCCATTTTTTTTTACGTGTTGCCTTTTGCAGTTTCCCTCCTCGCCCCACTTTTCACCCGTCTTCCACACCACTTTCTGCCCTTCGTCAAAAAAGATAACTGGCGGACCAAAAAAAAAAAAATTTTCGGTATGGGTGACTTAAATTATAAACGTCAACTTGTGCGCGGGAAAGAGCCGGTAATTTTCTCCGCCGTTGTCCTCCGTCATCCTAGCGAGTTTCGACGACCTGCGTTCCCCCAACTCGGAGTCCCGACCTTATTGCGTGAGTTTAAGGAAATCTCTTAACGCAAGAGCAGAGGCGTCCGCCTAATTTACGTTTTATTTTACTCTTTATCCTAGCAAAAAAAAAATATTACAGAAGCATTAACAGTGACTTGAATGCTATCACTTAAAGTTACGCGTACTTAGTTTGAAACTAAAGAAAAAACCTTTACATGTAAAGGGAAATGTGGAAGGTTTTTTCCGACTAGCCAAATTAAAAAGTATCTCTTCGTTCCAATTCGGATAACCGAACATAAATAATCAGTGGAGTTTTAAGAGAATCCCCTAGCTTAACGTCTTTTAGCACTCGAACTGAGAATATTTCGCACTAAACAAACGACAAAAACTCACAAAAAATGGCCTTCAACACTTGAAAAAAGATAATTTCTCCTTTAGGTGGAGAATATTATTTACGCCAAGTGACCTAAGTCGGTTGACTGAGAAATTTTGGGGAAAAAGCCNCCACTTTTCACCCGTCTTCCACACCACTTTCTGCCCTTCGTCAAAAAAGATAACTGGCGGACCAAAAAAAAAAAATTTTTCGGTATGGGTGACTTGAATTATAAACGTCAACTTGTGCGCGGGAAAGAGCCGGTAATTTTCTCCGCCGTTGTCCTCCGTCATCCTAGCGAGTTTCGACGACCTGCGTTCCCCCAACTCGGAGTCCCGACCTTATTGCGTGAGTTTAAGGAAATCTCTTAACGCAAGAGCAGAGGCGTCCGCCTAATTTACGTTTTATTTTACTCTTTATCCTAGCAAAAAAAAAATATTACAGAAGCATTAACAGTGACTTGAATGCTATCACTTAAAGTTACGCGTACTTAGTTTGAAACTAAAGAAAAAACCTTTACATGTAAAGGGAAATGTGGAAGGTTTTTTCCGACTAGCCAAATTAAAAAGTATCTCTTCGTTCCAATTCGGATAACCGAACATAAATAATCAGTGGAGTTTTAAGAGAATCCCCTAGCTTAACGTCTTTTAGCACTCGAACTGAGAATATTTCGCACTTAACAAACGACAAAAACTCACAAAAAATGGCCTTCAACACTTGAAAAAAAGATATATTCTCCTTTAGGTGGAGAATATTATTTACGCCAAGTGACCTAAGTCGGTTGACTGAGAAATTTTGGGGAAAAAGCCAACTGAATTTAATTAACGATATTATAGACCTAACGACCCATTTTCCATCATTTCATCTAGTGAAAATGTGTAGTTTTTTAGGAAAATAATTATTTTTCTATCACTTCCAGTACTTACTCGCAAGTGTATAAAAGAAAAAATAACAGGTTAATAAGTTTTTAAGGGCTGAGGCTAAATTCTTTACTTGCTGCCAACATTTCTCCAAAAAATTACATACAGCCTTTTTTTGTGCGTGAAAAATGCTCAATTATTTTCAAGAATTATTTTTCTGAATATATTTCTAACGTTCTCATTTCAGCACCTGCGTACCAAATCCCATTTTCGTCGACTGCTGTGTGTCACTTCTCCGAGATGATTCCTGTTAGTTTGTATAGTCTGTTTACGGTTATATCAGCACTTTTAAAATCAACCTTTGTAAAATTTCACTTCCCCTACCTGCATGTACTTAACGGGAACACTGACTGTAATTCGCTCAGTCAAGTTGATAAACGACGAACGGAAAGTAGTTCTATGTTTTAACGATCGACTGAAAAGTGTTCGGTTAACAGTTATGAATACTGAAATTATTCCTTTTTGTTTTCTGTTTTTGAATACACGTAATTGTAAGACTAGCAAATTTGTAAAACATTTACTTTTTATAATAATTTCACCGTTTCCCTGGACTGACGCATAAATAAAGTCATCAGGCCCACAGCAGTGTTAACTTCACACATAGGGGATGTATAAACAATGTACATGCAAGTAGATCTTAAACAAGTATTTCAATAGTGCTCATTTTACAGTGGACAGCCTATAAAGTCAAATTGCCGTATAGCCAAATTTTTCGAATCAAACCTTTGAAAAAAAAAAAAAAACACCCCACGTTTGACGTGTTTGGTTGTTTCCTAAATGTGTTGCGTAANTTTACAGTGGACAGCCTATAAAGTCAAATTGCCGTATAGCCAAATTTTTCGAATCAAACCTTTGAAAAAAAAAAAACACCCCACATTTGACGTGTTTGGTTGTTTCCTAAATGTGTTACGTCATACAAGCGTGTTATACTTGTGTTAACACAAAAACGCCTTATTTTTTGTTAAACTGAAATTTAATTTTTTTTTTTACCTAAAAATTTAANAATACAAGCGTGTTATACTTGTGTTAACACAAAAACGCCTTATTTTTTGTTAAACTGAAATTTAATTTTATTTTTACCTAAAAATTTTANACTGAAATTTAATTTTTTTTTTTACCTAAAAATTTAAATACATCATTTATAACTAATATGATTAAGAACGGGAAGAAATATGTGCGTTGGTAATGCCTAGTAAGCAATAGTTCTTATGGGAATTATTATCATACTTAGTGCGTACGAATGCGGTGCGCTGTCCCTTCGGTGTAATTTTCTAGACTCGATTAAGCTTTTTTTGCATGGGGCGGAAGAATTACATGGAAGTTAAACTTCAGCAGGGCTATAGAAAAGTGGGAAGTAACCACGAGTGAACTATAGAAGGAAAGCGCCTTCAAATGTAGCATTGAACATCTGCTGGCAGTCCACGCGCCAAGCAGAGAACGGAAATTGGTCCACCTCCAGTCCACGGCGCTTCACAACTCGGAGACAACACCAGCTATGGTCAATTCACGGTTACTTCCAACTTTCCTGAAGCCCTGCTAAAGTTCTACTTTCAGGCTATTCCTCCGCCTTATGCAAACAAAGCTTACAAAGTCTATAAAATTACACCAGAGGAGCAACGCGCTGCAGTCTTGCGTTATGTGTAATAATATTTCACATAAGAACTATTTCTTACTGGTCATTACCAACACCTATTTTCCCTCCTTGTTTTTATTCATATTAATCGGAAATTAAATACTTTAATTTATATATAAAATACAAGCAAATTTCAATTTAACCACAAAATAAGGTAATTTTATGTTAACCGAAGTGTAAAACGCTTGTGATACGCGACATTTCGTGTATAGGCTCTTCACGGTAAACTGAGCACTTTTGAAAGCCCAGCTTAAGGTATACTTGTATGCACGTTGTGTATTCTTCCGTCATATGTACACGTAACAGTGCCATGGGCCTCGTCACTTAATTCATCCGTCGGTTAAGTGAAACTGTGAAATAATAAGTAAAGAAAATAGTCTTCAAAATTATTTTCCTTACAGTTACACTCATTAAAAAAAACAGAAAGCAAAACCAATAATTTCAATATTAACAAATGTTTATCTAACACTTTAGTTCAACGTCAAGACGTGGAACTACTTCCCTGCCGTCGTTACCAACGTTACTGGACGCATGCCAGCCAGTGTTCCCGTTACAAGATTTGCAGGTAGCGGCAGTGATATTTTTCAAACGTTAATTTCAAAAGTGCTCACGTTACCATGGACAGACCACAAACAACCAAACACTTTATACATGAAGAGATTTTTCAAACGTTTAATTCAAAAAAGTGTGAAGAAACCGCGAATATACTATAATGATGTGTTCGTGACGTTCGTGGGTAGAAACTTCACGTTGCTCTTACGGTAGAAGTAGAGTGGCTTCCAAAGGTTCACTGAACCCGGAAGTACAACTTGCAGATCTCATTAAAAAGTAGTACCCAGACTACCAAAATTGTCAGAAAATAACTATTTATGTTGCATGTCAAAGAATATTGTGTACATTTTAAAACATCATAAAATATTTTTCTAGGACTTACTTTGGAATGTTAAAAAATATATCATTAAGTGTCTACTTTTAATCAAAATGTAGACACTCTCCATCCTTGGTGCTATAGAAAGCACGTTTGTAAGAACATCTTCGTCAGTTAGGGCAATCAAAATATTTACTACGGTTTTATGTAAGTAAGTTTTGGTATTAATGTCAACAAATATATTTAATAAAGGCTGTTCACAAAAAAGTGAGCACTTTTTAAATCATCCTTTGAAAAATGTCACTTTTTCTACCTGCATACATTCTAACGAGTGCATTGACCCATTGAGTCCCCGTGCCTACGATCAAGAACAAGTTGCACATGTAGGATATTTATGGTTAGCACTGTACACAACAACGAATCAGTGGCCTGTGTTTTGAGCGTTTCTCTTGTGATAAACATGATTTGTTGAAGTCTCAGCACCTTTAATTTGTAAATGGTTAATGCTGACTTCAGTGAACACACACCACGTTGTTCACTGGTTGTTAGAAGCACGCTTCACACAAGTACAGTGCACATCAAAAACTTTAACTATTGCAACACTTGAGTCGGTAATTTAATTCCGGGCTGGAAGGGTTAAGCGAAGTGGCATGCACCCAGTATAGTTGGTAACGAGGAAGGGAAAGTATTTCCATGTCTTAACGTTGAATTAAACGGGTTATGAAAGCATTTTTTGAAAAGCGAAATACATTTTTTTCACATTGTGTTTTTTAATACATCTAAATTTGATTTTTTAAATATTTACTTTTCTTACAATTTCAAAGTTTTACTTGTCCAACGTATGAATAAAGTGATCAGGCCATTGCAATGTTAATTTTAGATATGGCGGAAGAATACACAATGTTCATACACGTAGATATTAAACATGGTTTCCAAAAGTTTTCAGTATACCACTTATAATAGACTTTATGTCCATTCATTTAAGTTATAAACATAAAATAACACTTTTCGTTTCCGAAATATATGTGCATAAAGTCTGTTGTTGAATGTTTTTTTCTAAACATTATATCTTTTTTTTTTTTTTTTTTTTTTTTTTGCAAAATGTGCTTTTTGAAGCATCCATAATATGGAAACATGCTTAAATTTATATTTAAAATTTACATTAAATACTATTTAAAACATTTCAATGATAATATTCTAGCGAAATATTTTAATGTGATACAACACATATGCATTCTTCTTTCATGAGCACTCTATATCGTACTATTCTGGCAAATTTGGTAGCGTGGGTACTTCTTTTTAATGAGATGTGCACGTTGTACAGTCGGGTTCAGTGCTGCTTTGGGAGTCATTCTTCCTTTACCGTAAGAGCAACATGAAGTTTCTACCCCGCACGTCACGAACACAACTTGTCGATTAGCTGGTGTTGCCTTCAAGATGCCAATAGCCGTTGACCGAAGATGAACTTCCGTCCATCTGCCAGCAGATGTGCCAGAAATCATGTGTTCAGACAATAACAATCGTTACATCCGTTTTTCTAGCACGTCCGTATTGAGTACTTGCATTAATGTATGTATGCTTGTTTCCTTACATATTTATCACAGAAAATAAGTTTATTTAAAAATTTACAGCAGGTATATTTGTAAATAATGTGACATCAATTTTACCATACCACGGGTTTTGGTAAGTTATGTTGGCAAAATATTTTTCAGTGGCGAGGATCAAAATTATATTAATAAGCAACTAGAAAACCCTCTCTAATCCACAATCCCTCATTCTCCATCGGTTCCGAGGTGGCAGTTTGATGAACGTTGCCAGCGGCAAAGTCAAAATAAGAAAATATAGCTAGAGAATTTGTTTGCCTTTTTGTGTCATTTAACTGTGTTTGTAAGAACATTTATTGATTCTTAATAATACTGTGTAAACATCTTAATGAAACAAGTTCAACGGGAAGCTAACAAGTAAAGCTGTATAAATTGAAATATTTATTGTCCAGTATTTGAAATGTACGTTTAAAAAAAAAATTTTTTTAACTCCAACTGCAGTCAGGTTAGCTGAGGTTTCTAGTCTAGGTTTGAACCTTGCTTGGATTTCCTATTATTTTATATTACCCGAAACGGTTTAATGTACAGTACGTAGATCCAAACAAATGTTTCGTTGCACAAACAAAATCTTTGTTTGGGATAACCATATAAGAACAACAAAATAATTTGTTAAGTAAATCTGTGAAGTTGCTAGAAAAAAAATGTTTTAGAGGTTTCTTTATTCTTACACTTACACGCATTAAAAAAAACGAAAGTAAAACCCAAATAATTGCATTTTTCTACGGAATTTTTCTTTACACTTCTAATTCAACGTTTATACATGAAATTACTTTTCCTCCGACGTTACCAACTTAACTGGCTCATGCCAGTTAGCGTGGTTGTTAAAACGTTTGCAGGTAGAGGCAATTACATTTTCCAAAAGTTAATTTCAAAACTGCTNAACGAAAGTAAAACCCAAATAATTGCATTTTTCTACGGAATTTTTCTTTACACTTCTAATTCAACGTTTATACATGGAATTACTTTTCCTCCGACGTTACCAACTTAACTGGCTCATGCCAGTTAGCGTGGTTGTTAAAACGTTTGCAGGTAGAGGCAATTACATTTTCCAAAAGTTAATTTCAAAACTGCTTTTTTTTAACACAGACAAACGTTATTAATGTCAGTAGCTATTATATAGCAATAAAGAAGCCTAATTTGGAGCCGCCGTGGTTTAGTGGTTAGAATACTCGCCTCCCACCAAGGCGATCCGGGCCCGATTCTAGGCGGGGTCAGCCTTGTATTATCATTTGTGGGAAACGTGGCGGACGTTGCCGTTGACCCGCAGGTTTCCTCGGCGCACTCCGGCTTCCCTCCCTTGCACCGAATTTCACCACTGCTCCTTCCTCACTTCAACTGACCCTCACCGGAGCTGAAGACCGCCGTTTCAGAACCTCTCAACACAATCGCAACGTTTGTAAATAAAATAAAGTAACACATAAATAAAACAAGTTAACAAAAAAAATAGTATTTCCGTGGATTTGGAAAAACATCTGCACCATCACAAAAAAAAAATATACCGAAGATGTCTTACTGTAAGGTACAGTAGTGGTACGACTGCTCAACGCGCAGACAGGTGTCAGAGACGGGCGCTTTCCACCCCATCAAGTCCTTGTGAGGTAGCCGCCCTCTCTTCTCAGAGGGTGGGTTAGGGCTCGCAGACTCACCCCCACCCAACCATCTATTCACCTGGGCTGACTGCTCGAAATACGAGATGGGCCCGCCAGGGAGCCGGCTCCAAGACAGTACGTGCGTATACGGCGGCGAAGACAATTGAAGGGGGGAAGGGAACGTGTTTATCGCCCCCTCCCTTACCACCAAATATTAAGGAGACATTTCAAAATTAGCATTTACTCATAAGTCGAATAAGACATTAGGTAAATAAACAGTGTAATAAAACAGTAAATATCAGTAAAATAAAATATACAGGTGTACAAGTCTGATTGTTGTTCTTCAGCTCAAAAATTATCCTACGCGTTGCTTTATGAAAGACGAAAAAAAAAACCCCTCCTCATTCGCTTACTCCACCGTGCGTATATAGTCCATTCACTGTTATTTCCAACTCTTCTGAAGCACTGCTACAGTTCTGCTTCCAGGATATTCTTCCGCCTCATGGAAACAAAGCTTAACTTAGTCTAGAAAATTACACCAAAGGAACCATGCACCGTATTTGTGCGCATTCAGTGTAAAAATATTATGCACAATGACTATTTATTACTATGCATTACCAACACACTTATTTTCTCTCTGTTTTTACTCACATAAATTATGATAAATTTAATACTACAATGTATAGAAAAAATAAAAGTTAAAATTTAATTTCACCAAAAATAAGGTAATTTTATGTTGATGCAAGTATAAAGCTCTTGTAATACTATATATACTGTATTAATAAAATATCAAGCACATCATACATGGAGTAATTTTTCAAAGGTTCGATTAAAAAGTGTGAAGAAACCGTGAATAGACTATACCTACAGAGCATCCACTGCCATATAAGTATTGAGTCGATATCTTATATTTTAACCTACAAATCGTAAACATGTCACGTTTTTATTGCCAATATGAGAACATTCGTGAGATAACACCATCAAGATGGACAGGCAAGAATTCAGGTACTCGCTACCCTGTAAACCGAACGGAAACGAAATAACCGTATAAGGAAAATGGGATGGAGTGATCATGAAAGCAGAGCAGCAACATACGCAACGTGTTCCAACATTGGCCTGCTTCTCTGCCGGTAGCACTATAAAAAACAACGCGTATAGGATCTGAGGTTAGACACGGTTTATGTAATAGTGCGCTTCGATGTGTTTGTGAATTTCCTCTAACCTAGCTTTAAGGCAACAAGAAGTGTACTTTATCAATATAAAAATATGGGTCTATTGTGAATTACAATATATACCAACACGCTCATCTCTAATGACAATGCGACTTTGACAACTGCATTGGAGAGGGGCGAATCAAGGTTGGGGACTATGGGCAGAAGACGAAAATCGGACTACTTCAGGTTTGGTCTATGGAAGGAACACGCACGAACATTAACGAATCTAAAGAATCCATCTTCGCCACTGTTAACGTTGTCTAAGTGACTTTGTTTTCATCGAATATTTTTCCCGTACGGTTAACCTAGTGGATAGCTTGTATGATTTTAGCAGTTGACTTCCAATACCGTTTACAATTAGGCATTAAAAATTGGCCACGCTTAGTTTTCTTACGTTTTTTTGGATTTTTCAAGTCCTTCTAACAAACGAATTATAGAATCCACGATCTCGGTTAACAAAATTGTATGTGTGCCGCACAGCGGCAAGTGAAACAGGGCAGCAGCGATTGCGTGAAGTCAAAAAAATCGTAGACGTATATTTTTCTATACACCTAACAGCAATATATTGATAGAATGTGTCTTGGTCGTTCCTTACTTTAGACATTTTAAGCATGAATACATTTCAATTTCGTTTCTGGTGTTGGCAAAAATGACGGTGACCTGAGAAAATGGTTACTCGACAGGAGCCGTAGCGTATTTCCGCACTCTGCAGGTTTTAACACAATAAAGAACTTCGGCAGGAAGCTTTGTACTTTAGCGGTAGGCTTCCGAAATTCAACTGACATAATAGCGATGTTACTGCTTAAGTTAAACCAAAATAATCACACCTTAGCGTGTGATGTGTTCGATCCAAAAGGATTATTTTTTCTGCGGTTGTTATTTCAAAGCAGGTCAGTATAAATTGGGCGAAGTGCATAATTTAAAATAAAAACTTTAACATGTATTCATTTGAACAACTGAGTGAGTGAAGAGATTTGAGCAACTCTTAACGAGGTATTGAGAGCCGTTGAGGGTTATTAAGGTGAGAATGGAGCACGCCGGAATGAAAGGGTGAGGGGAGCGGGAGATCCCCGAGAAGACCCGTCGACCAGCGGCATCGTCCGGCATGATTCCCACATGTGAAAATTTGGGAATAACCCGGCTGGGGATTTAGCCTGGTTCGTCTTGGTGGGAGGCGGGCAGGCTAACCGCTCAGCCACCGCGGCCCCTATGTATATTTGAATTCATCCTTTTACGTGATTGACTACATTTAAGACTTCCAAAATATTTCAACTGAATTAAGCAGTAGAAAATCCATTGCGTTGGACTAGGTTTGAGCCAATGCTTTAGGGAAATTTATAATCCTTACTTTTTATTTCATCAGTTTTTTTTTATACTGTGTACCATCTTAATAATACCTGTACAGGATTCCGTATCGAGCGGTCATGCATTCGGGGTTTTCAAATTTCGCCACGCACTGCCGACAGCTCAACTTCAAATTGCATGGCTGCAGCCAATCATAGCTTGTGGACGACGTCCGGAACAAAAAAAAACGTTAAATGAAACCATTTATGTGATGTTGGTGTTATTAACGTACTAAATAATAAACATTATTTATTAAGTACGACTATATTACGAAAGAAATTACATCTTGTTAACTTCCTTTAAAACCTCGTATTTCCGTTGCAGGAAATGGCACAGGATATCAGCAGGGACACCCGAATTCCGAGAAAATATTTCTCGACCAGTTGTATTTCGTAACTCTTTCGCTCAGATCCCCTTTTTTGACTGGATGGTCCAGGTGCCACGGGTCATAGGTGTGTGCTCGCGAATCACATACGTGCAGTATCGGGGTAATCTAATTCCGATTGGCCATTCCAATTAGAAAATATCTTCTCACAAAGACTCGCCGCCAACAAGCAAATGAAAATTGCTGGTGCGCCCGTAGTGTATTGAAATCTAGCATGTGCCGAAATCTTCTCGCGAAATTCGGGTGTCCCTGAATATCAGGATAATTGGACGAGAAAAAAATGTGACGTCTCATTGCTTTGAAATGATGACAGTATGATCCAGAGTAGACTTAAAAAATTATTTGTCATCAGAAGTGCGTTGAAAATAATTTACAAATATCACCCGGAATCGAACACTGGGGAAAAGTTGGACTAACGGACTTTTAGATTTAAAAAGGCGATATGATATTGTTAAAAACATACTACATTTTTTACAACAATATTGTAAAGTTGTTGAATTTTTTTGTGTTCTCTTAGTCAGATTATAAACTAGTAAAATACAGGAATCACTCTCGACATTTATTTTTATGATAAGAAAAATGTTTTTATTTCTCCTTAATGCAAGAGTATTTTTATTTATAATATTCTTTGGACCACTGCTTGTTGTGTACAGCATGTTGTCGACTTCCAACTGTTCATTCTGTGAAGGGTCTTGATTGTGTGAAGTAACAGTTCCGAGGTAGGGCTAGTCAACAATAGCTAATCTAAGCGCTGATTGGTGTATGTGGTGGCACTCTGGTTAACACAACTAGCTGTTCCAGTGTTTCAACGTCCCATTTTCCTATAGTCCTTTCACGGTTACTGCCAACTTTTCTGAAGCACTGCTAAAGTTCTACTTCCAGAATATTCCTCCGTCTCATTCAAACAAAGGTTAACAAAGTGTAGGGAATTACACCAAAGGGACAATGCACAGCTCTCGTGCGCGCTCAGTTGAATAATATTTTGCATACAAACTATTTGTTACTAGTCATTACCAACACAGCTGCTTTCTCCCTGTTGTTATTCGTATTAATTATTAACGAAATTTTATAATTTATGGACAAAATATATATAAAAATTCAATTTAACCAAAAAGAAGGTAATTTTATATTAACATGGGTGTATAACGCTTGTGATACATGACATGTTAAGGTAAGAACCAAACACTTAGTGCATAGGGTGAATTTTCAAACGTTTTTATTTTAAAAGTGTGAAGAAACCGCGCGAATAGACTATATATCATTCACCACCATCAACTTTCGTCCGCGGACGTGTGCCAGGTTGGCAGAACAATAATACGTTGGTTTTGTTTACATTTTAACGCACCCAAAATATCGAGGTAAATAATACCGTATTCGTATCAAAGCGTGAAGAGGTGAGAAATTAAAACACCGCATGCATAAAACCGTTATCGTGTATGATATATGAGTCAATCTCAAAACATAACCACAGCCACGAAAACAAAATTTTAGTAAATGAAAACCCAATAAATTTCTGACTCCAAGAAAACGCGAAAACCAAATAAAAGATCAATCAAAAAGTACCTTACCATTTAACTCAAATAAGAAAAAATACCATATGCGAAATACATGGAAGTTTATGAATAATTGTATACACCGAGAAAAAAGTTTTGTTGAATCAAGCTAAGTTTTCGATGCGACACCAAATTAATTGTTTGTAGAGAGGCTATCAAATATTTTGTTGTTGAATACAAATTACTATCTTATTCTTATATGGTTGCCCCAAACTAATATTTGGTTGGTTCAAATAAATAGTTGTTGTTTTCAACGTACATTAAACAGATTCGGTTAATACAAAGAAATTGGTAGCCTTAACGTGATTTTTAACTTAGTCGCTTGCGCGTGAACGCAACGCACTAGTTAGCTCAGCCAACCAGTCTACTTATGAAAATGGAATGTTTTTACATATTTTCATTTAAAATGCTGGATAACGTGCGTAAATAAATATTTTTTTAAGTTTACAGCTTTACTTTTTAGTTTCCTGTTCAACATATTTAGGTATTAATAAATGCACCAAAACATTTTTACTATCCTCATTGACAGAAAAAAAATACAAACAATTTCTCGAGTTGTATTTTCGAACGAACGCAATCAAATGAGTTGCCAAACAAATGCATACTTAATTCAAGAAAATATTCTGTTGACAGTCTAATTTCTTCTGGCCCAACAGAGAGGTTATGTTTATTCAAGCATGTATTTTGTTAGATGAACAAAATTAATTTTCTTGTGTTTTAAGATGTTTACTCAACAAAGTATTTTGTTGGGGCAACAAAATATCTTTCTGGCCCTAAACAAACCAGTATTTTGTTGGCTGGAACAAATTTCTCTCTCAGCGTAGGTGTAGACAACTGAGAACTACTTCTGCAGTGCGAAAACAACTTACAAACGATTTATCGGCACGCCGAATCAAGCGACTGGCACGCCGAATTTAGTGCACTCCGGTGGTGATATCTGGAAGCTTAGTCTCGCGCGTTATTATTGTAGTAACGTACTTTGCGTCAGTGGACGTAGTGTGTTCACTGGATGGTGGACGAGCAGTTGTGAACCAGGTTTTAAGTGTGACAGCTGAGTTTCGGGCCGGTGTCACGACGACTTAACGTTTCATGTAACACGTTACAAGTGACACGTTCGCGTGGGCCGGCTATACTTTTTGACTGGTGTGTTTCAGTGAGACATTAAGATAGCTTCATGTCACGTGTAAAACGTACCTTCACGCGAAGAAGAGCTTGTCAATTTCAAGATTGTGCGTGATACGTGACTCTGCACCACGTGACCTAGCTGGCCAATTACAATAGTGACAGATAAGTGTCACATTCGCTTTTCGTGGTTTTGTTGTAGTAATGTCATCCGTTCACATATTCAACCTAGCGCATATATCATCCCGATTCATGAAAAATTTAAAATTAATTCATGATATAAGTTATGCTACAGTTTGAACCAAATAATAAATCTAATTGGCCATTAGAGGAAATTTGAGAAGAGCAAACACTTCGATTTGGTCTCAGAAGACCTACTAGGGAAAATACAATAGCTTAGATTATAAATTACTTAAATTCAAAAACGTTAATAAAATAAATAGGAATGACCAAGTCCGAGTTAGCTGATATCGACAAATATGTACCATTCATATAATTCTAAGAAGGAATTAAGTAAAATAACAAATAACGGGACGACACAACATAACGAAAATGTATCATAGATATCATTCCGAGCAGGAATGTAGTCCGGCGACACCAGAAAAACGGCACTACAATGTGCGTGTGCGCAATGGTGTATGACCATAATTGTTCAAACGATCAAAGAATCATTCAAACCTAACAAGTATCTATGCGATACATGTGTTGGTACGATTGAGATACAACTTATAGCAACTACACTGAAAAATATATTTGTGGCGGTCACAAAGTAATTTACTGGTATTAACTTTCGCCAAACTTTTTTGTTGAACACAACATTATCTCCAGTCACCACAAAATAATTATTTAGTGGCCAAAAAAGCTTAGTGGTGACAACTGAAAAGTGTTTTTACTGCCAAAAATCTGGCATGGTGAGTACCAACAAAACACTTTATGTCGACGACAATTTTCTGTCTAGGTGACAACAGGTACAAAGACTAACACGATTTATTTTATCAATAAATTCGGGAATACTTACAGGATCTAGGAACCACGGTGGCTGAGTGGTTAGACTACTTGAAACCCATTAACGCGAACTGGGTTCAATCCCTGGCCGGGTCACTCTCGAATTTTCACAAGTGGGAATCGTGCCGGACGATGCCGCTGGTCGGTAGGTTTTCTCGGGGATCTCCCGTAACCCCTGCCCCCGCATTCCGGCGTTTCTCCATTCTCACTTGATTTGACCCTCATCGGATATCAAGACCTCGTTGTTAAGAGCAGCCCAAATATCTCAACTCAACTTACAGGGGCTGTGCATTACTCGAAATTTCATAACATGTTCAGGAGAATTATTAAAGCGTTCGTATAGCGTTTAATATTATTCATCAAATTGTATATATGGGTACTATTCGAATTATTAAAAAAAAATTAATAACACTTTTTACGATAAACTTTCCTGAATTTCCCAAGTGTGTTTCGTTCTAGAAGCTACAGTCATTTTCCGAGTTTGAATAAATCACGAACGCTGAGCTCCTGCCACATGAACTGCTACGCCTTACAAATTAAATTTTTAATTTTGGAATTTGAAACGCAACGAAAATAATTAGTTGCATTTTTATTGGATGCACGAAGTTTACGTGTTTACATGATGCATCGTTATATGGCGCACGAAACGACCACGTTTTGCGTAAACGTGAAAGATAAGATGATGCGTGATGTAACCTATTCTCACTTTATTTACACTTTTTGAACAAAATCTTTGAATGTTCAAGCATTTGGATGGTTCTTAAATATGTCATGTGTTGTAACTGTTTTATACTTTTGGTAACATAAAGGAATCTTAAAATATTTGGTTAAATTGAACTTTTATTCATAATTTATCTATAAATTATAATATTTCATTTATCTTTAAAATTAATTAAAAACAGAGAAAAATAGGCGTTTTTGTAATGATCTGTAAGAAATAGTATTTAAGCACTCAACTAATCTCCTGTTGCTTCTAATATCTGCATTCGTTCCGTTAACCTAAAAAATTAAAAAATTAAAAACAATTCTTTGAGCCGAACAATTGTTTGGTTATTTTAACTCCATCTGCATGCATTGTATACAAACAACTCTTTTACAAGTACAATCAACTAGCCGTTTTGATTAACGTAAACATTACTTCATGGTTTAATCAAATCGATATTTCATTTGAAGTGAATTAGGCATTATGTTACCTGGAATAATGAGATATCTATTATCAAAGAATTTGTTGCGGCAATAAAATAAGCTTGGTCCAGTACTGGCATTTACTTGGTCAGCTGTAGGTTAATGGGGGCCATTGTTTAGTTTCCTTCATATGAAAATAAGGTTCAGAAACTTGTTTGCAGTTTTTGTGTTAGAAATTACGGTAGAAACTGTGTTTGTTAGTGATACATTTATTTATGCATAGTATTGGTGTAAACAATCAAAATGAAAAAAAATTGACAAGAAACAACAAAGTGAAGATGTTAATCTTGGTAACGCTTATTTAAGTACATGCTCTGCATTAGAATTGTTGTATAAAGAAACTGATGATTTGTATGATAACCAAAACTAATTAATGTACGTAGAGCCAAGTAAATCCAAGCAAATCATACAAGTATGTAGCAACCAAATATAAACAACAAAATAATTTGGCTTTCGCAACATAATATTAGTTGCCCCCTTTACCAACAGTTCATTCGGTTGCGCCAAACAAACATTGTTTTATTCAACAAAACACGTTATGCCAGCGCGATCTGAACACTACTGCAGCGCTTGTATGCTTCGTGTTTTTCAGCCGCATCGCTGCTACATGGGTAACAAAAATACGTCGTCATTTTACAGAAAAGTGCTCGTAAAAAATTCTCCAGTACTCTCCGTAAAATTACGTACACGTTAATTTTTCAATAACCGACTTTCCGTTAATTTTTACAGCATTTACCATTAATTCATAGAACCTCTTCGTAAATTTGCCAGTTAGTTTTTCTTTATTCCTGTTTAAAAATTATTATTTTTTATTTCGTTATACAGATTTTTTTCTGTTTATTAAATATAAATTTCTAAAGTTATAATATTTTATAAAACAGCGACGTTAATACGCCAAATCTAAATTCACGAGTTGGTGTCTCCTATAATTTTGGAAGGACTTTTATTGACGTTTGATAGACATTTGCCACTGTTCGCCAACGTTTTCATAGAAGGTGACCCACATAGACATACACAAATTAACACCCACGGTTTACTCGATGTGCGAACCCAGATCCCCCGCTCCGCAAGCCGGCATGCAGCCGACTGCACCACGCATGTTTACTGCAGTTGAGTTATGACATTTGTGTGACACCGTTACTGTAAATACCGTATTTTTTTAAGTGTCGCGTACCTATATTATACAATTTTTAAGAAGTTTTGACTGATGCTTTTTTCTTATGTTTGAAAGGATAGATCTAAGTGATGTGGATATCCGAAATGCCGCAGAAACAAAGATTTCCTGGTTACAGCGGAGAAGATAGCTTCGTGTATACTCGGCATTGTTCGTTACGAAACCCGAAGCTATAGGATATACAGAGACGTCCGCGTTTTGTATTTCATGGAGCTCAGAACCGTTTTTTCGGCATTGCGGATTGCGTTACCGTGCATTAACTGTACACTTCCGCAAAAATATTTCATCGAATGTGCGTTCATTTTTATCAATGAAGGCAGCACTAGTGCAGCAATTAAAGCAGGGGGGAAAAATGTTTGCTGCATTTCCGCTGCAAGCAGAGAGAAACTAAATTAAATAAACGCTGGATTAAAAAAAAAGCAATGTTATGATAATTACGGAGCTATGTACTCTGCTACTGGAAGAAACATTCGTACAATATAAAGAAGAATAAACATGAAACAAGGCAAATTTCTCTGTTGCTATTCGTGTCTGATATGATAATTTTTATGATTTATATGTATAAATGTCACTTCTGAAAACATTCAATAATATTATATTATGGTATCATACAGTTAACAAGCAGAAAATAAATAAAGTCCACTTATACTTATTTCGGTAACAGTAGTTTAAGGACGTTCAGGCGTCTAAAATTATTTTTTATATTTTATTCAAGAAAACTATGCTCATTGTTTTTCTTTGAGTTATGAAATAATAGTCTGAAATTAAGTATGACACTGTAGAAAATTACTTTTAAGGCATGAATAAAACAAGCTGTAGGAGTTTTAAATGTATTTCTTCGTGGAATAAATATTAAAGATTGACAGAAATTATACGTTACGACACAGCTCAAAACAAATGTCATTATTATAACGTTGCGAGGAATACTTCTTGGAAATTTGTTATACGATTCGCCCGTATTTAAGTTTTAAATTGTGAGATAAAATTTTATTTTATAATTAACGAGAATTCTAACTGTTACTTCAGATGAGCAAACTGTTGGGTTTAAAAAAAAATGGAAACGTCACTCCTGTAGCTTCAATAAATACTTTGGCTAAAAACAAATACTTAAACTTGTACGAATCTAGATTTTAAGCTACAATTCTCATTTAAATGCTAAAAATTTACCGAATGTTGTTTCTCGCAACAATTTGTATTTTAATCACGTTATCGTCGATATTGTGTCAGAAAACCGTAACATAACCTTCAAACTAGAAAAAATAGGGTATTGAACGGCCCTAAACAGGACCTGCAGTAGCGGCTGCTGCGCTAACTGGCAGCAGCATAGCAACTCATTGGCCGCTGAACGCAGCCGTTGACTCCGAATTGGGTCTAGTTTAACTTTCTCCCAGTTGAAATCACGAAATAGTGTTTCTTGTCCCTGCTGGGTTTACTTCACGCGCATAGTGAATTGTGTTCGTCGTGTCTCTACAGTTCATTACTTTCTCCTACATACTTCGTTTTGCAAGTCAAGTATAACACATTTTATATGTAAAATTTAGTCGTTACTGTTAGGACGAAACTGTTCAGCCGTACAACAATCGCATAGTTACTAAAATCTAAGAGTACCTCAACGAAAGTATTCTTTATCTTCGAGAAAAGGAATTCATAACCTGTAACCTCGGTATGTCTCATTAAAATTAATTAACTCAGCTGTCATTTTCTTTGCTTGTCGCTGTTAAGATTTTGAAGATCTTCGTTGGAAAACATTAGAACAAAACCTGTTTGCAAAACCAATTCATTTGGTTTCCTATTATTTTCGTATGAATAATTGTTTCCATTGCGTTCACAAAAATAAACAACAGAACATGGTATAGTTAAGTGTAATTTTCAGCCTGCTTTCTGCCATGGAACCGTATATGGTATAATTTATTGCACTTCATATTGTTCACGATAATTCTTGTACCACTGCAGACATTTAAAAAAAATTGTTGAGCTGCAAATTCAAAATATGCATATATATAAATATATATATTTATGCATATATATAAATGTTCATAACAGTTAAGCTCATATTCACATTCGTGTTTGGATGATTTACGTGTTACGCGTCTTAGTTGTCTGCCCGAGAATCACAGATTCACAGTATCCGAGAAACTTAATTCTGGTTGGTCACTCGAGTAAGAAAATATCTTCTCACAATGACAAGTGGCCAATATGTGAAAGAAAACAGATGAAGTACCCGTAGTGCAATGGAATCTAGCGTGGTTGGAAATATTTTCGCGAAAATCATGTGTCCCTACATATATATAAACAAATATTGAGCTGGGGTTAAAAATATATTTGATTCCAATGATAAAAGTAACGACTATATTACTAATTCCTATTTTAATAACTTTTTAAAAGAAGTATTTCCGTTTATTAGTCTAATGTAAACCATCACTCCAGTGAGACGTCATAACTTAGATTGCGAATTGTTGAAACATATTCTGGGGAGCTTACAATTTGTGACATCACAAATAATTTTAACACTTATGTCTCGAACAACACAGTTTTATTTTACAACATTATCTCGGGCTAATACAAAAAATTAACAGCAATGAAATAGTAAATTTACTGAAACGAATATAAAAAATACGTCTCGACTGAACAATACTTAAATAAAAAAATTTATTAAATTAAGTGGCAATTACACACATAATTATAAAGCCTTGAACAAATATTGCTTGTATTAAAAGAGGGGCTTTCAATTGGACCGAACATAGTCCTTGCAACAATGTAAATTACATAATGTATTAAAATATATTAAAATTCACTGAAAAAGAATCTAAGCATGTAGCACCAAAAATAAAATAAAATTATGTGGCAGGGAAGCACGTTAATCTGCAATTAACTGGGCCATGAGTGTCGTGTCTCGCATTATTGAAAAAAACCACTGTCATCAATGTCAACAAAACTTTGACGCAAAGAACGGGACGGCATTTCAGAAAATAAACACAACCCCTAGGCATTAAAATGAAACGCTACCGCCGTGAAGCGGCTTAAGTTAAACCCAAACATAATTTTGAACAGCGATTATAACCTGAATTTCAAAAAACCACTACACAACAACACACCCAAACACACGTTACACTATGCCACAATAATTAAAAAAACTACCTGCACACAATACTGCTCTCCCGATGTCACGATCACTCATGACTCGCCTTAATTGGACGCCCTATTCGGTAGAAGGTGCTCAAATGGTTCAAGGAAGGAGCGAAGAGTAGAGGCCGACTCCGCACAATATGAGCACTGGCTAGGCTTGCAGGATTAAAACGCACATGCGCGGAATGAGGGTAGAGGGGACCAAAGAGGTTAAGACAAAGAAGAGAAAGAGGAGAAGGAAGCCGAGCGCGCACGCGAGTACGCTGGAGACCGACGTCGCAGAGGGCGCCTCTAAGTAGAGTGGAAAGGGCGCCAGCAGCGCATTCCATCATTCGATATTTGACACTTTATATAGGCTGTTCAGGGTAAAGTGGACACTTTTGAGGAACTATGTACTTTTTTCCTTTCACATATTTCTTACCCTTTAACCACCTTTTAAAATAAATATAGCCATGTAAGTAATAATCACAGTGTGTATATTCCCCAGCACTCGGAAGTTAACGTCTACGGCTAAAATAAAATACATTTATTGACTATTATTCCAAAGTTGAGGGCTTTCAAAAGAGCTCACTTTACCGCGAATAGCCTATAACAAGATACATTATGCATCGAAACTCAGTGGTAACTAAAATTTTGCACGGCAGAAACCCTCATTATGTCCCAGTAAGTATGTTTTGTATCTTTGGCCTCTTATTAGAAATATTTTAAAGTATATCTTACAAAATTTTGTTTTAGAGGTGGTCCACATCACTGAAGTAAATTATGGAGATGTCAACGGGTATTAAGCAAGTAGATGAACTTGAAGGAAATGCATTCCGCAAAGCCTTGTTTTATCGTGAGTAGCATCACAGGAAGACTCACAGGCTTCCGAAATACAATGAAGAAAATTTCTACGAAGAATAACGACATAACTCACATTTTTCTTCCGCTTATGTTACATTTGATTTTACATGATACTAAACAGCATTACAAAATGTTACTTTTATGTTTAGAGAAGTTTCTAAACATTCAATAATTCATTTATTGTATTTGACACTGTAAACAATATATAAAATTGAATACTTCTAAGCTTCATATTTTCTCTCCAAAACTTCGTTCTCCCCCTTTTCTTCCTGCAGCCATCATTTGTAATAATTAATAAATGCTTCCATATATGACAATCCGCGAATCTAATTGCTAAATTACGATTTAGAGAATTATTTACCAATTAGACTGTAATCTCCTCAAATTAAATAATTAAACATAAGAGTTGATGTTATATATGATCGGGAAATGAATGCCACAAAATGATCAGAAGTGAAAATAGTTCACCTTAGTTATTTGCCTTTTGGGTTGGTTCTACATGACTGCTTCTCGGAAAAGCGAATGAGGCCTTCTGAACCGCTCTCATGGCCAGTATGGTGGCGTATTGCGAGAGCAGACGAATTCCTTGCCACAGGAGCAACAATATCAATTTTCCAGAGGCAGTAGCGTACATCTGGAGATGTTGTGTAGTGTACAGCTGATATTACACAACTTTCTGATTTACAACCGACGGTACGCCGGGTATTTTATAGCTACATATAACATTTTTGCTTGTGTGTTTTTTAAAACAATTATGTTAGCCATACAAATTGTTTTATCTTTCTAGATTATTTATTTAATTTCAAGAGAATTGTGTATTAATTGCAATAAGCCTTGGCTATACCTTTTTTTTCAGATTGACCAAACATATCTTCGAAGTGAAGAACGAATGGTGACGATAGACAATTCAGTTGAAATGACAGGACGTCCAGAATTATAAGAAAAGTGCACTGTATCAGACATTATGAATTATACCGTAAATATAACATTTAATTTATTTTGTTTTTTTTTTGTAATAATAATTTATGTTACTTTATATTACATTATATTAAAGCATACTAAATGTTGTTAAGGTATGTATCCAAAGACAGTTTTGCAAGCTGGACCAGTTTAATTGCCAAGTGCCTTAAAATGCACAACTTGAAGGGCATACGAAGAATGCAAGAGGCTGTTTAATGTCAACTGTTTTAAAATAGTATATTTCACTAGGAAATGTCGATCAGAGCAACGTACAACTCGATAAATTCTTATTTGTGCCTGATTGTGTGATTGACTATGTGGCAGATTTTTTACAGAATTTAAGCAGGGTGTAATGGTTCAAATTTATTACAGAAGGACACACATTTAAACAGCCACATGATTAGAAACGTTTCTTCTAAAAAAATGAAACTAATTCTGGGAATATCTTCTTATACCTGTCGGTTATAAGAAGCAGACATTCGATTACAAATTGGTTTGCAGTTGCAGTTTGGTTTTCATTTTTGAAATATTTGAATCCTACATTGCTACACTAAAGGCAAAACACCAAGATTATTGTATATATCCCCAGTGTTGTTAAAAACATAGGAATCACAAAAAAATCTTATAATTATTTTTTGTGTTATAATTTTTTTATCGTTCTGTGTCCTCTCTGTTGGTTTATCTATTATTTTCTTTTTTTTTTGTGGCTCCTGCGTTGTTCGTAGTGTTTATTTATGTGGTTTAATAATCTGACAAGGAATACTTTTACTTGATGTGTGTTTCATTGTGGTTTTAGTCCTATTTTTGTGTGTGTTTTGAGTTTTTATTGTTTAGCTGTGTCTACTGACTTCAATGCACAATAAAAATACACCTCCAATTTACAGTAAATTGCTGGTAAAATATTCTCCAGAACTCTCCTCAAAATTACGGACACACTCCTTTTTTCAATAACGGACTTTCCATCAATTTTTACAGCATTTACTGTAATCATAGAACCTTCTAATAAATTTGCTAGTTAATTTTTCTGTATTCCTTAAAAAAATGGTTTTTTTTTTTAAATTTCGTTACACGAATTTTTTTTCTGTGTATTAAATATAAATTTCTAAAGTTATAATATTTTATAAAAGAGGGACATTAATACCCAAATCGAAATTCAGGAGTAGGTGTCTAATATAATTTTGGAAGGACTTTTATTGACGTTTAATAGACATTTGCCACTGTTCGTCAACGTTTTTTGTAGAGGGTGACACACATAGACATACACAAATTTACACCCCATGACAGATGCAAGATATTTCAAAAATATCTCTCTCCAAGTTAAGTGCTGGAGCATTTAAATTAACTCGTTGGGAGGAACACAGATATTCCGATACATGATGGCTGTTACCGATGTAATAATTGAAGAATTTTTAGGAACATTTACGAACTTTCGTGTTTCTTGTGCACTTTAAACTCAAGGCTACATAAGATTTAAGATATTTGCCAAAGCGAAGTAATAGGTGGTCTCCCAAGATTAATAAAGCCAAATTAACACTTATCTGGCAGCCATTAAAATGTATATTATTAGCAAGAGCACTATAATGTGGGTTGGTTGTTTTTGAACATAATTACCATTAAATTAGAATAGCTTAACATTATACAGGAATGGAATCTCCCACAATTCCCGTTATGCCATTTAAAATACAATGATCTTGATTCTTTAGTTCCCGCACTAAGTGCATAACCTATCTGCTGGTTTCAAACAGTACAGTTACTGCCAACATAAAGATGCAACTATCCCTCTACCATGATTTAATTTGCAAGGTGTCTTTGTAAAATATGTCGAAATTCAAACCACAGCATCTACGGACTAATTTAAACAACAATTCCTAGTAACAACATTTATGGAAAGGTCATCTGGTATTTCTGACGTGAATACGTCTTTAAATTTGCAACCATAGTGGGCAATCCAGAAAATATAATGATAACAAGATCAGGGGATACAGTTTGGCATTGCAGCTCCGAATCTACTGAAAACCTTTAAAATGCAATTACACTGCTCTACAGCCAAAGGATCAAAGAAGTTGTTGAGTTGAGTGAGGACTGCGAAGAGTCGCGCGCGGTGGGAGTGGGGGCACCGCCATTTTCAGTTCGTTTCGCCGGGTCTCATAATTTCCGCGTAGTATAACTTTTGACACGGAGTAGCTAAAACACTCGATTAAGTTTTAATCAACAGCTCTCGTCGAGATCAATCGATTGAGTTTATAAAACATTTGTGTGGCGTGGTTATGGTGAAATTGTATGCATTTAAAGTAAAAAAAAAATTTAAAACCTTAACAAAATGTCGGCTTATACTCGTCAAAAAGCCAAGTTGAAATACAAAAATTGTATACGGTGGGAAAGAGCATCTCAAGAGCAATCCAGTGATACCCATTAAACCCCATATGATCGTGCGAAGCGGTGCTGGGAACGTAAAAACTTAGATGTATTAACGCAANCAGTGATACCCATTAAACCCCATATGATCGTGTGAAGCGGTGCTGGGAACGTAAAAACTTAGATGTATTAACGCATAACAAACGGCCGTGTCCCCGACACAGCCACACCCCATGTGTTTTTTTTTAAATTGAAGTTAGCTAAACAGCGCTGGGAGTCCGCAATTTCACATATAGGTGAACGACAAGTTGTATATCACGAAGGCGAGCAGAACTGGCGCACATGTGTAGACCGCGTGTATATATGTTACCATGAAAATACTTGAAAACCCTACGTCATCAATACTGCTGTTTGTGTGTTGTTGGGTATAAAATACAATTACTTCTATCAGCCTTTACTACTCAACGGCGTATCCCCCATTTATGGCGTCCTGTATGTAGGCGCTCTCCGCATGGCGCGTCNCAGTGATACCCATTAAACCCCATATGATCGTGCGAAGCGGTGCTGGGAACGTAAAAACTTAGATGTATTAACGCAAAACAAACGGCCGTGTCCCCGACACAGCCACATCCCATGTGTTTTTTTTTAATTGAAGTTAGCTAAACAGCGCTGGGAGTCCGCAATTTCACATATAGGTGAACGACAAGTTGTATATCACGAAGGCGAGCAGAACTGGCGCACATGTGTAGACCGCCTGTATATAGGCTACCATGAAAATACTTGAAAACCCTACGTCATCAATACTGCTGTTTGTGTGTTGTTGGGTATAAAATACAATTACTTATATCAGCCTTTACTACTCAACGGCGTATCCCCCATTTATGGCGTCCTGTATGTAGGCGCTCTCCGCATGGCGCGTCAGTTCCGTTCGCCTTCGTGATATGCAACTTTTAGTGCACGGAGGTGTATAAAACTGCGGCCTCNCAGTTCCGTTCGCCTTCGTGATATGCAACTTTTAGTGCACGGAGGTGTATAAAACTGCGGCCTCCTTGCGTTGTTTTGCCTAACTTCAACTTCAATCTAAAAATATTATATGACCTCTCCAAACATTTTGTTACCAGGATTTGTTATTTATATTAGCCCAGAAATGCTGTGGTTATAATTTCGACATGTTATACAAAAAACACGCTGTATAATGCTACGCGTGGCCAGTCTCGGTGCGGTAGGGAGTGACTCACAACGTCTCGCCTCTCCTCCAGGCAGGACCCAGCTGACAATATGTTACCAGGCCGGCGAAGGGAACGATATATAGCTGACATGGACTTATGCCACTGCCCCACCCTGCTGGAAGAGNTATGTTACCAGGCCGGCGAAGGGAACGATATATAGCTGACATGGACTTATGCCACTGCCCCACCTTGCTAGAAGAGTCGACTACTTGAGATAATGTACAAGAACCATTCAGCTAATACCTCCCTGGGCGTGTCCAGAAGAGTGGAGAAGGTTCTGGGTCAGGGCACCTGCATTATAAACACGACCGCATTCTGGAGTGTCGAGAGCCTGTGACAGCCACTTGACTTGAGTGCGACAAGTGTCTAGCGAACATTGGGGAATAAAGGGACTGAGAAGGAAAGTACCAGCAGTGAGCGAACGTGTGAGTGACCGCTCTGGACAATAGTTTGTGCGGCGGCTACGAACGAGAGTGCGTGAGTGTTGAGGGTAAGGTATCCGATGGGATGTTCCAGAACATTCCGGACAGCACAGACTGGTGGTATTTGAACTGAAACAAGAGGAGACTGAATGGACGAGTCTTCTAGACTTTATTGTAAATACTGGAATTATATATATATATATTATATATATATGTGTGTGTGTGTGTGTGTGTGTGTAAAATATAATTTTTACTAGTAATTCAAAACGGGGTAATCAACTGTTAATAGATATTGATTTTCATTATTTTGTTCTACTAATTTCTGTTAGGTAATGGACTGTTACGTGAATATTAGCTTTATATAGCAATTGGTAGCCTTTAATATCACAGTATTAAGTTTTTAATATTTCTTTTGTTGATTACTTATGAATAAATTTGGAAATTATTTATAGTACTTTTATTTAATTAAGACGTCTGTCCCTTAAAGAACCAGGCTGATTCCAAATGCTCTGAAAAAAATGTTAAAGTCATTTGTNATTTAATTAAGACGTCTGTCCCTTAAAGAACCAGGCTGATTCCAAATGCTCTGAAAAAAATGTTAAAGTCATTTGTATTTCATACCACCGCAAAAATTTTATTTTCTACATTGTCGTGTTACACTCACTATTAGTCCTGTAAATGGTTAGATATCCTGTAAGGAGCTGAAGAAGTGACAGTATNAATGGTTAGATATCCTGTAAGGAGCTGAAGAAGTGACAGTATTACAAATAGACGTTAGTTTTGCATTAGTTATAAAATATTAGACTATTATTAAGTGAATAAAAAACCTTTATATTTCTGAATTATAAAAAGTACGCACCTATATTTTAAATGAGACGTCCTACTATCGAAATGTTTTTACGTACAGAAAAACGAAAATGAAATACGTAAAACAGAAATCAAAATATTTATGCATCTTCATGTAAACAACCAATTTTATTGCCTTTCTACTTGTTTGCTGGTTACGTTAATTTTGTAAAGAGAAGACAATTCTGCTTTGTTTTATGAGCAGAACGTTGGAAATTTAATTTTATCTCATAGAAGTTATTTTGACTAAATTTGTTTACCTACCCAATATACGCTTCGAATATAACACAGGCACAGAAAAACTGTCGTAATAGNATTTAATTAAGACGTCTGTCCCTTAAAGAACCAGGCTGATTCCAAATGCTCTGAAAAAAATGTTAAAGTCATTTGCATTTCATACCACCGCAAAAATTTTATTTTCTGCATTGTCGTGTTACACTCACTATTAGTCCTGTAAATGGTTAGATATCCTGTAAGGAGCTGAAGAAGTGACAGTGTTACAAATAGACGTTAGTTTTGCATTAGTTATAAAATATTAGACTATTATTAAGTGAATAAAAAACCTTTATATTTCTGAATTATAAAAAGTACGCACCTATATTTTAAATGAGACGTCCTACAATCGAAATGTTTTTACATACAGAAAAACGAAAATGAAATACGTAAAACAGAAATCAAAATATTTATGCATCTTCATGTAAACAACCAATTTTATTGCCTTTCTACTTGTTTGCTGGTTACGTTAATTTTGGAAAGAGAAGAAAATTCTGCTTTGTTTTATGAGCAGAACGTTGGAAATTTAATTTTATCTCATAGAAGGTATTTTGACTAAATTTGTTTACCTACCCAATATACGCTTCGAATATAACACAGGCACAGAAAAACTGTCGTAATAGNTATTTTGACTAAATTTGTTTACCTACCCAATATACGCTTCGAATATAACACAGGCACAGAAAAACTGTCGTAATAGTTTTTGGAGGAAAACAATCAAAATTACCACAAAATATCGAGCACGAGCTATGAAAAATACAGTCTGACTTAATGTGATTTTATCTCGCAGTTATTAAACGACCTTTCTTATACTAAAACATAAATAACACAACATGAATAAGCATGTAGGTAAAATTTATTTTGATACATTCTTGCATATTCAGGATTTATGGGTGTTTAAATACGCATACATACGAGGTGTGTTCAAAAAATACGGTCACTTGTTATTTTGTGACTTTGTCTAGGTAAATATTTATGTATTCATCAATATATATATTGTCCCCTTCAAAGTAATTCCCCTCAGAAATAATACACTTGTGCCAGCGGAAAAACGGTTAGGAGCTTCTTGAATACTATACGCGTAAAACCATTGGCATTGAAGTCTCCCAGGTCTTTATCTCCTCAATCTTGGCAAACCTCCATCCTTTCATGGGTCTCTCCAGTTTTGGGAAAAGGAACAAGTCACAGGGGGTCACGTCCGGTGAATACGGTGGCTGAGGCATGATTACGGCGTTGTTAATACAGATTCTTTGATCCATTGTTTGCGATAGCAAAAAATCGCCAAGCAAACCAAAACACGTCTAATCTTTATATCTGTCACAAAAAAACTAACAATGCAAAATGGGTGATAATGTCAACATATTTTGGGGACATGTGTTCCAACATAACAATAAAAACAATCGATAATCTCATGAACGTAGCCCTCGAAATGTGCAAAGTCACCTTATTTTTTGAATACACCTCGTACACATATTAGCAAAAACATATTTTATTTCGTGAAGGTTTTAGAAAAACGGTTTACGAGTGCCACGTGATATTAATTANTTCGTGAAGGTTTTAGAAAAACGGTTTACGAGTGCCACGTGATATTAATTAATTTTTTCTGTAACGTTATTCGATTACAATTATTTCAGCCTTTAAACATAATATGATGCTCACCTCATATTGGAGGCACATAAACTCTGTTTTTTTATGATGTGTTTTTATGGGGTCAAATTTTAAACAGAAAATTATAAGGTTGCTTTGCTGGAAAAAAAATTATGTTTTCCGATGGATGCCTTGCATGTTTTAGTAACTAGTCTTAAAATATTGATTTACTTCATGTTCATAGCAAATATGACAACTGTCATTACTGGAAGTGGTTATCAGTTTCACGAAAAAAAATTTTTATGAATAACGTATTCTTTAAAATTAAAATGTATTTTAATTGTGTTTGCCAGATACTGATTTTGACCACTGAGAACAAGTTTGCTCACGAGCAGTCTTCTGATCTGATATAAAAATATTTGTCTATTTCGTAATATTCGTTAAAGTGTCTTCGCCATGTGTTGTGCGTCATATTGTGATTTTATATGTTCAAGTAGTTTTAGCAGAAAGAGTGTTGCTGATAAAGTTAATTCACATCACGCTAAATTCGTTAAACATGTTTGTAAAACATTTTCATAATGAAATAGGATTATATTCATGAAATTATACTTGCATGTACCCATAGATTGCATATAACGTGTAATATGCTGGAGACCCTGGTTTTTTTATTTAAAATGTGCCGATTTGACAGTCACAAGAATGCGAAGATGGATAATTTTTTCTAGGTTAACTTATGAGATCGATTTTGTAACCCAAGATGTACCGGTAAATAATGAATACACAGAAGGTGCAAATTTACCACATGTAAAAAAAAGTATAGATAGTAACTATTCCGATTTGGCAATTTTCTTACAAACACACTCACAGAAATTTACGTTAAATTCATAATTCACAAAAATGTTACGTAAACAGCTGTATTAAGGTTGCTTCGGAACAATCGCTACGTCACGATTGAATTATAAAATTTCGTTACAAATATTAGATGGTTAAAAATTTGTTAGGAAGAGAAGAAATCACAGTCTTGCATACTTACAGCTGTAAGAACCGTTTAACACTATTTGTTTTTCGAGGATAGTGGACTTAAAATAAACAACACGCTTTCAAATAATTGCCGGGAAAGAATTTAATGAGAGCAATTGCTCGATAAATGGGATTAAACAGCAAAACAAAAGGTTCACGAGCTGTCTGCAAGTCTTTTCTAAGTAAACTGGACTCTCGTCCCGTAAAGAACGTCTGTGGTGTCGGCTTCCCATTCGCCGTTTGCTTTCCCAGTCTGTGAAAGATGAGCGAGAAATGGACGTTGGTGGGCGATGAATGAGGTGTGAGCCGGCGCCCACACACACACACACNAGTTCACGAGCTGTCTGCAAGTCTTTTCTAAGTAAACTGGACTCTCGTCCCGTAAAGAACGTCTGTGGTGTCGGCTTCCCATTCGCCGTTTGCTTTCCCATTCTGTGAAAGATGAGCGAGAAATGGACGTTGGTGGGCGATGAATGAGGTGTGAGCCGGCGCCCACACACACACACACAAACTCACGGTCAGGCGGGCTCTGGCGAGCNACAAACTCACGGTCAGGCGGGCTCTGGCGAGCAAGAGGCAAGCCGCAAACCGAGAAGGAAGAACTCTTATTTGGCAACATCGCATACAGCTGGCCCGCAAGGCGCCTCTGGTACATTCCAGAGCGAGCATCGCGTCTACGCTGTAATACGCGTGTGTGAAATATACTGACAAGTCCCTTGTGCATTGGAAACATTTTACAAAATACACAATAATACACCTCTGTGTAATATCTTCTTAACAACGTTGCAAAGAGCTGCACTTGAAGAACACCCAGGTAAATGTTTGTGTATGATGTTCACGGTAAAGTGAGCACTTTTGAAAGTCATCTCATTTGGAATAATAGTCAATAAATATTTTTTACTGTAGCCTAAGACGTTAACTTCCGAGTGCAGTGGAATATACACACTGATTTATTACTTAATTTGCAATACTTATTAAAAATAAGTGGATAAAGGATAAAACAAATCTGTGAAAGGAAAAAGTAATTAAGGCCTAAAAAATGCTCTATTTATCGTGAACAGCCTTTACTGACCAGGACTTACTCTAAAACGCAAAGTCTAAGTTAGAAACTATTACGTATCCCGATAAGCTTTCNCAGCCTTTACTGACCAGGACTTACTCTAAAACGCAAAGTCTAAGTTAGAAACTATTACGTATCCCGATAAGCTTTCACTTCAATAAGGGAATGCGTTTATGAATGACGGGCTTAAAAATAATAACTATTGAAACTGAAAAAAATATACNTTTCACTTCAATAAGGGAATGCGTTTATGAATGACGGGCTTAAAAATAATAACTATTGAAACTGAAAAAAATATACCTATATCATTTTTACTTGAGAAAAATTATATTTACTTTTATCACAACTTTTAATGAAATAGGGGCCATACGGTCATGCGGTCAGGTGTATTTTCCTTCTAACAATAATATTAGTAATCAACCTATCAGACTGTAATAATTTGTAGGAAGGTCATGAAAATGACCGTCGTCCCAAAGTCAAGAAATGTAAAAACAATTGGAAAATCCACCCACATTCTGAAGTGCAGTTATTCTCTAAATAAAACNTCCCAAAGTCAAGAAATGTAAAAACAATTGGAAAATCCACCCACATTCTGAAGTGCAGTTATTCTCTAAATAAAACACCAATTTTTCTTAATAGACGATTATTATTATTATTGTTACCCAAGTTAATAGGTTTATTTATCATTCTACGAAAAAAAAAAATTCTCAAAATTCTAAGAAAAATTGATTGTGCTGTAAAATGCTTCTGTTTGAAACGCTAGAAAAACTTTCTTGAGTCTTGGTTTTGTGAAAAAAATTGTTCTCTAATTCTATCTTTTTATTCATTGTATTTGTATTCAAGAGAAAAAGAGAAATGTTTTATTTCCATTTCTTAACAAGGTAAGTTGAAATGTAAGCCTGCGATGTTTAATATTACAAACTTGTATAGTGCAGTTTTACAAGAAACCTTTATTCAATTATACGAAAGATTTCTGGCAGCAGGGTTATTCAAGGTTTTTCTTGTAAAATTACATAATAACTTTCAGTGTACATATTTCTGTCGGTAAATATACAATGAAAATTTAACATATTAACGTCGCCTATTGCGTGTCCTTGCACAGCGGCATTGTTAATTCACAACTACACAAGAAACTATTACCTTTTCGAAGCCGGAAAAAGTCATCGAAATTCCTTTCGTGACAGGTCTGACTTGGGACACGTGCGTGTTTGCAATGCCTCCGAGTTTAGTCGCCAACTCACCTGACATAGCTCAGATGATTTTGAGCCTGCAATAAATCATCTGCAATTAAGTATCTAATCAAACTCTTTCATTCAATAAGTAACCAGAGAACAAATGAATGTGGCTCTAGAGGACAGATACATGCGAAGTCACCAGTACCGCTCATTTTTTTTTCCGGTGTCTGCTTTTCAGTAATTAGAGACGCAGCAAAATTTTTACTGTGGGAGACAACAAATCCCTATTTCTCTCTCTCTCTCTCTCTCTCTCTCTCTCTCTCACACACACACACACACACACACAAAGATGCCCTCTACATACACTCAGATTTTATACAAATATAAGGAAAGAGATGTGTACAAAAACGTAGAACGGCTGAAGTTGGTTAAAAAAAATAAGTACCAGCGAATATATTAGCCCTTATACACAAAAATTGCTATGAAATGGTTTTTCATATATAGCCAAAAATGAGCATTTATTCATAAGTAAATGGAATTGTTATTTTGACACATATAATGCCCTATACACCGNTATATAGCCAAAAATGAGCATTTATTCATAAGTAAATGGAATTGTTATTTTGACACATATAATGCCCTATACACCGCCAGTCATTTACATTTAGACCATGCAAAATAATTACAGTTATGAATAATATTTTGTGCAGAATTTTGACTTCAAAGTAGGCGGAATAATACATAATTCCAAGTTTCAGCAACTGCTAGAAAAGTTTAAATTGATATGGGGATTTTGAAACATTCATTTGATAAATCGCCTTAATAACATGGAAGCAGAATTAATAGAAAATGTGTTTTAAGAGCGTTTGTGTCCAACAAGGGAATACCGTTACGGCAAACTTTATCATTCCACCTGTCAAAAAATTAATAATAGCCCTTAGTATAGCTTTATACCTCTCTGTAACGTGAATGCTACATCATGCACTTGAAAAGGATCTCTTAATTTTTTCTGCGGATAGGGCCACAAATTAACNTCTGTAACGTGAATGCTACATCATGCACTTGAAAAGGATCTCTTAATTTTTTCTGCGGATAGGGCCACAAATTAACACTTTCCCAGTAATTCTTCACACATAAAAGTTTTTATTGCATCTTCAAACCAATTAAAAAAACAATCAATTTCAAAACAATATGTACATTCTCAGTGGGGAAAGCTGTATATGAATAATTGAAATAATCTTTATTGCTGTAACACATCACTCAGAACAGTCGGCACNCTCAGTGGGGAAAGCTGTATATGAATAATTGAAATAATCTTTATTGCTGTAACACATCACTCAGAACAGTCGGCACAGCTTTATGGTTAAGTAAATTTTATTACTTGGGTCACGACAACACCCGTGTAAATTTCATCAAATGATGGACAAAAAAAATCCCCTTTCACTAAATTACACTAGAGTGTTTCAGTGGAATGCGCGATTAGAATATATGCACTCACATATACAGCCATATGCTTCGTGTAGTAGGGCAGATTTAAGGTACTTGCTCTGTACGACAGAATGTCGTATTTATTGGAGTAGGCATATCGTTTCTATGAAAAGTGCACGGATTCCAAGGGACTCGAATCCAAGATAGCGTCGAGCTGGGAGTCTTTGTATGGAGTTTAAAAAGTACGCCTGGATATGTACTTAATTTATCTTCAAGTCGCCGTTTAGCCCTTCCTTTCACAGAGTTCAGTATAGAGTATGTTACACGGTAAGTGGAATAATTATATAATATTTACACATCGGATTGTCAGTGTCGACCAGGAGTAGGTACTTAAAATTTTGGAGGCCATATTCAAAATGAATTATGCTGAAGTTTGATAAATAGCTGCTTCGAATAACACCAGACATAGAAGATACTCCTTGTTAGTCTTAGAAATGCAAGAAACAGTGGCACTGGCATAGATACTGTTCCCAACAAAACATTTCAGTATGTTGCAGAACCAAAACAACATCTTTAAGTTACTGAAAAGGTCTTACCAAAGCGCGCAAAAGTAATGTCAATAATTAATTTTCAGCTTGTATCCCAGTCTGAAATTTTTCGTAGCGTCTTTTTTTTTTTGCGGCATATTTACTCATAAAACTAGCCGTTATCGCTTCTGTAAATATTTTACTATATTTCAAATGCTAAAAATAACATTTTAGTAGTTGGGAAGCCGTGACGGAACCGAATGTAAGAAATATGTGGGTTCCGAAACGGTGATTTATTTTCGTAATAACTGTTAGGGCCTTTATTAAGATGAACGCGTAGTACACTTCTTAGGTGCGTGCGTCGGACAAAGGTTTGTACAAAAATTACCTAGCTGAACAAATTATCACGCTGCTGAGAGTCTCGGTACGAAGAAGAGGTTTCACCTGCTAACACGGTTGTCCATATTCATACAAGGAACCTCGGGGTGTTTACATGTAGTTGGCAGTAAACCAGAGAAAAACGCCCAACCGACTTGTGTTTCAGTTCCGTCTCCGATCGATGCGAACTCCTTCCCCTTTCTAACAATGTAAGGATTTGGAGGGGGGGGGTCTCAATCCTCNTGGGGGGTTTCAATCCTCTGGACACAAGGGACGAATGCCAGGAGTTCGATAAACTCGGCTGATTTCCTGCGACAGATGTCGCTCTTCAGCTTGGTTCACGATGATAAACTTGTACGTACCGAACGTGTACGCTGAGAAAAATATTAAGTCGGGCCATAAAAGCGAAAAAGTAATGCCTTGCGGCAGCATTTTTCTCCCTTAGATCTGTACGCAACAGTTTTAATACGTATGAAACACAAGTTCTACCAGAATTTGTGGTAGAGGTAACACCGTTACTCAACATGGTATTGCCGTNTTTAATACGTATGAAACACAAGTTCTACCAGAATTTGTGGTAGAGGTAACACCGTTACTCAACATGGTATTGCCGTAATACCCTTGTACGTGATCGTGCTTTAAATTGATACCGGAAACACTGACAGACGTTTTTAAAGAAAGGTAAGCTAGCCGTATTGGTTTCGATATATACTTTTGTCTTGTTGTGTAGGAAGTGTGATTATTTGGTTGTATGTTTTAAAACCGTCATTTCGACGTCACCACGTGGCTCGTAAAGAGCACGACCACATAACCTTAATTTTAAAAGAAATTTATAACACCGCCAGTGTGCTTGTTTCATTAAATAAGTAACGGCTTAATTTACAGTCATCGTTTTACTCTGAGGACGTTTGAATAGTTACACTTAGCGAATTTTTGTGTCCAACTAAAGTCGTTTTTTCAGATATATTACGAAAATGTGCCAGTTTGTAGTGCATGAAATTAATTGAACAAATTGAAACATTATGTGAGTGTTTATTTAACCAAGCAAGTTCAGAGGATACGGACTATTTTTATGCCATCTGGGTACAATTAATATTCGAAAGTAGAATGATTATGATGAGTCTGGGGCATCGGCGTCTGGTGTAGGAGATAGGCGCCAGCCGGCCACCATCTTCTGGCGTAGAAGCTAGGCGCCGGCTGGCAGCAATCTTGGATGTATGTGACCTTGACCTTTGACACAAAAATCTAAAAAAAATCCAAAATTAATATAAAAATTATGAACAAATTATATAAAAAATTATTTAAAAACATATTCTAAAATTATTTCTAATGAAATAAAATTATCAGAGATCCCCCCCCCTCCTTCACCACTCATACTCATTCCACCATCTTGGTAGGTGTAGTCCACCATATTGGTAGGTGCAGCCGTCCGCAATCTTGGTTGGTGCAGTCCGCCATCTTGGTAGATGCAGTCCGCTATCTTGGTAGGCGTCACAGCCACCGTCAGCCATTTTATTTTTTTATTTTTATTTTTTTAGTTTTTCATTTGTTTATAAATTACTGGAGTTTGTCCCTAACATTCGTTCGATCGCCATCTTGGTTTTTTTTCGTTTCTCATTTGTTTTACATTTCTGATGCTGTCCCCAGCACCGGGCCCAGCAGATGACCGAACCCTTCCACTCCTCCTTTCCAATATATTTAATTGGCCAATTGCCCCACCCCCTGCCAATATTTCAATTCTCCGCCAATGTTTCTCATTGGCTAATTACTCGGGTATTTTCGGAAACCTTCGTTCGACCAATTATTCGGTTCCCCTCCNCGCCAATGTTTCTCATTGGCTAATTACTCGGGTATTTTCGGAAACCTTCGTTCGACCAATTATTCGGTTCCCCTCCAACCCTTTCAAATATATTTAATTGCTCCACCTATATTTATAATCAGGTAATATCCCCAACCCCTTCCAATATATTTAATTGCTATGGCAATGTTTCTCATTAGCTGATTTCGCCTGCGTTTTTGGAAACCTTCGTTTGACCAATTAGAGGCGTTCACTCGAAGTCTACCCTTATTTCTCACTGACTAATTGTCCTACCANCGCCAATGTTTCTCATTGGCTAATTACTCGGGTATTTTCGGAAACCTTCGTTCGACCAATTATTCGGTTCCCCTCTAACCCTTTCAAATATATTTCATTGCTCCACCTATATTTATAATCAGGTAATATCCCCACCCCCTTCCAATATATTTAATTGCTATGGCAATGTTTCTCATTAGCTGATTTCGCCTGCGTTTTCGGAAACCTTCGTTTGACCAATTAGAGGCGTTCACTCGAAGTCTACCCTTATTTCTCACTGACTAATTGTCCTACCAACATCAACCATCCACCAATTATTCTCCTTATATCGACCAATTAGTTGGCAGGCCTCCACCCCTTCCCCTGATTCTCATTGGCTAACCATGTCACGTGACAATCTCCTGGATTGGCTAATTGCTCGTGCGTTTTCAGAAACCTTCGTTCCGAACAATCGGTGGCCTACTTTAATCGCGAGAATACGGACTGTTTTTTTTGCAACCTTAAAAACTCTTTATAAGACGCACCCTGAGCCCACTCGATAAATCAGTCATTTTTCTCGCTCTTAGAAATGTACGCATGTTGTCCGAGCGGCCATAAAATCCTTCCGGCCATTTTGCCATTTGGAAAGGTNTCTCGCTCTTAGAAATGTACGCATGTTGTCCGAGCGGCCATAAAATCCTTCCGGCCATTTTGCCATTTGGAAAGGTGCACTCGCTTAGTGCCTTGGACAAACGGGACGAGTTACCGTACCTGCGGAAATAATTTCTCCTGGTCTACGCACCTTACAAAATTTCGACCGTATTCAAGTATTTGTCGGCCTTCCTGCAGCGGGACGAAAACATACGGGACTGCCTCCCGTGCAAGAAGTGTTTCGAGAGCTGCACTCGTGAAAGATGACTTCTGCGTTGAAGACAACGTCCCTGTTGAAGACGCCCTCCCCGTAGAAGACATCGTGCGCGTGCAAGATATCAACTCGCAAGCTGTACATGTGAAAGATGCTTCCCTTCTATAAATTTACTGGCAAGCACTACCCGGCGTGGAAACCAACCCAGAACACAGGTTCCCGATGTGTATGGACCTCAATTAAGTTTAAAATGATTTTGGAAAAAAAATATTTGAAACTCGGTGTGTGCATGGGAACCTAAAATTTTTATATAACAAAAAAACATCTATTGAAAAAAAATTTACAACATGCAAGGTTTATGCTCATTGGAATCGTACACCATCCAGCAGATTGCCATCTCGTACATTGACGAAGACGAGAAAGCCAAAGTTTTCACTATTTTACCACCGTGTTCATTGCAGAACCTCGAACGCACTATGCAATAAATGTAACGCCAACAGACGTACGAAACGCACGGATTAAGGTGAACGATGGGAATATTCTGTACGAGGAAATTCTGGCAATTCTGGACTCTGCCATAATTCTTTATTACCCTGAGTATGTGTTCGGAAGACGCCAAACGTCAGCAATTCGCAGTGCGTGCCCCATCGGACCGAACTTTGTAGACCTTCACAAGCATTGCCGCTGCCCACCGTTTCGAAAGCTCGTCCTGACGTACGCCACAATACTTCGCGAGTGCAAAAATCAAAGACATTGCTGTGCTCCGTGCAACGCTGAAGCCCTATGATTGTGNACGCCACAATACTTCGCGAGTGCAAAAATCAAAGACATTGCTGTGCTCCGTGCAACGCTGAAGCCCTATGATTGTAGAGTTATGATAAACCGTGGTACATTAAAAACAAAAGACTTTGAGGAACCCATTGTACATTAAAAAGAAAATATTACGTGCGTAATGCCCTCCAAGACTCAGAGAAAAAACACGTGTAAAAAAAGTATTCCTTCTCCTATGCAGAATAAAAATAATAATAATATTGTAGTGTGTGTGCATATATATAAATATTTTAAAACAATATACAGATTTTTATTTTCTTTCGAATTATGTCCTGGTCACGTAAGTTTTAAAAAATACTGCTGGTACAGAAAAAATATTTACTATATAAGTTATGTTATAATTTTAATAAAATAATATATTTATTGTACCAGTATTGTTATAATTTAAAGAAAAAATATTCAATGAAACTCTACCCGTTACTAAAGTAACGTATATATATTGTATGTGTAAGAAAGTAGTTATTTAAAAATAAATAAAGGATTTGGAAAAAATCAATTGTCGTGTACGGATGCGTTATGCTGTTTTCTATAAAGTAATCATGGCTCAAAAAATCGAAAAACAGAGTTAAAACCACTTCGCTTCCCCTCATGGTATGCGATACGGATAGTAAAAGATCCCACGCATTCCCGTCAACATAGGCTTAGACGTTCATCATTAAAAGTATTTCCTCCCAAGTTTAAAATCAGTAGATTTGGAAATTTAGGCGACAGGAAAAAAAATTCCCATATGGTTACTCCACGTACGGTGAGTTTTCTAGCACCCATTTTCAGCTTATAAAACTCTTTATACGCATAAATAATTAAAAGATATATATGATCCGCGATAAAACACCCCATCCCCTCCCACACAGAGTCCATTCCACTGGTACGCGAGTTAAGCCGAATAAAAAGTGACATGCGAACATGTGTATATATATGTGTGCAGTAATCCAGCAGCTGTCAAAAGTATTCACTCTTTATGAATCTAAAACATACTTTTATTCCCGAGATGCTAAACAACCATGCAGATTTATACCTCAAAACTCTCATTCACCACCCTTCAACCTCGTCGAGACGCATAAGCAAAAACTTCATAAGTCTGAAAAAAATTTGAGCAAATTGCAGACAGTGCATTGCGGAGAACATGAAATTGTATAGTTTTGTTATTCCCTTTCGAATGTAGAAGATTAGTTTAATGTATAATGTTTTTTTCGTATACAAAATCAAATGTGAAATTTTTTATTAATTCCGGCGAAACCATAGATACTTTGTGATGCTGTGAAACTAAGAAATAACGGAAGAAAACGATGATTCTCCTCTTACACATACGTCAAACCCACACACACAAACACACACACAAACACACACACTGACACACACACAGAGCCCGAAATATCCCAATTGCAGGCGAGGCTGATAGATGCATTAAAAAACTATTAAGACAAAAGCATACTTAAATAAGTGTTTACGAGTCCCATTACAGAAGTAAACGAGAGGCACGAGCAGTCGTAATCTGAGCTCGCGCACACGGCCAGCCGCGCTGCACCAGGTGTTGAATTGAACTTTGCCCTGGCGCACTGAGTCTTGTCGATCCAGCAGCTTGTTTTATTTCTCACACAAGCCAAATTTAATTCATAGGATAGTAAACACAAATATCTGCATACACAAGTCAGCACCAGGGAAGACCCATGGTCAAGGACACCCGGGTTCAATACTCTAACCGTTCGGCCCAAATTTATATTTTAATAATCACTTCAGGTGAATGCCGGGATGGTTTCTTGGTCGATTCGTTAGTTGTTCCCGCTTGTCCTAGCATATCGCTCCGTTTCGAAATACTATTAAATTGACTTTTATTATTATATTCGCTTGCACACCTCCTATATAATGTAAACTCACGATACTATTTTACGAGNTATTAAATTGACTTTTATTATTATATTCGCTTGCACACCTCCTATATAATGTAAACTCACGATACTATTTTACGAGAATATAATACAGTCATGAATAAAAAATATTTGTATGCAGTCATTATAAGAAAGAGGAAGGGGGTTGGGTCNACGCCACAATACTTCGCGAGTGCAAAAATCAAAGACATTGCTGTGCTCCGTGCAACGCTGAAGCCCTATGATTGTGGAGTTATGATAAACCGTGGTACATTAAAAACAAAAGACTTTGAGGAACCCATTGTACATTAAAAAGAAAATATTACGTGCGTAATGCCCTCCAAGACTCAGAGAAAAAACACGCGTAAAAAAAGTATTCCTTCTCCTATGCAGAATAAAAATAATAATAATATTGTAGTGTGTGTGCGTATATATAAATATTTTAAAACAATGTACAGATTTTTATTTTCTTTCGAATTATGTCCTGGTCACGTAAGTTTTAAAAAATACTGCTGGTACAGAAAAAATATTTACTATATAAGTTATGTTATAATTTTAATAAAATAAAATATTTATTGTACCAGTTTTGTTATAATTTAAAGAAAAAAATATTCAATGAAACTCTACCCGTTACTAAAGTAACGTATATATATTGTATGTGTAAGAAAGTAGTTATTTAAAAATAAATAAAGGATTTGGAAAAAATCAATTGTCGTGTACGGATGCGTTATGCTGCTTTCTATAAAGTAATCATGGCTCAAAAAATCGAAACACAGAGTTAAAACCACTTCGCTTCCCGTCATGGTATGCGATACGGATAGTAAAAGATCCCACGCATTCCCGTCAACATAGGCTTAGACGTTCATCATTAAAAGTATTTCCTCCCAAGTTTAAAATCAGTAGATTTGGAAATTTAGGCGACAGGAAAAAAAAATTCCCATATGGTTACTCCACGTACGGTGAGTTTTCTAGCACCCATTTTCAGCATATAAAACTCTTTATACGCATAAATAATTAAAAGATATATATGATCCGCGATAAAACACCCCATCCCCTCCCACACAGAGTCCATTCCACTGGTACGCGAGTTAAGCCGAATAAAAAGTGACATGCGAACATGTGTATGTATATGTGTGCAGTAATCCAGCAGCTGTCAAAAGTATTCACTCTTTATGAATCTAAAACATACTTTTATTCCCGAGATGCTTAACAACCATGCAGATTTATACCTCAAAACTCTCATTCACCACCCTTCAACCTCGTCGAGACGCATAAGCTAAAACTTCATAAGTGCGAAAAAAATTTGAGCAAATTGCAGACAGTGCATTGCGGAGAACATGAAATTGTATAGTTTTGTTATTCCCTTTCGAATGTAGAAGATTAGTTTAATGTATAATGTTTTTTTCGCATACAAAATCAAATGTGAAATTTTTTATTAATTCCGGCGAAACCATAGATACTTTGTGATGCTGTGAAACTAAGAAATAACGGAAGAAAACGATGATTCTCCTCTTACACATACGTCAAACCCACACACACAAACACACACACAAACACACACACTGACACACACACAGAGCCCGAAATATCCCAATTGCAGGCGAGACTGATAGATGCATTAAAAAACTATTAAGACAAAAGCATACTTAAAGAAGTATTAAGGGGCCCATTACAGAAGTAAACGAGAGGCACGAGCAGTCGTAATCTGAGCTCGCGCACACGGCCAGCCGCGCTGCACCAGGTGTTGAATTGAACTTTGCCCTGGCGCACTGAGTCTTGTCGATCCAGCAGCTTGTTTTATTTCTCACACAAGCCAAATTTAATTCATAGGATAGTAAACACAAATATCTGCATACACAAGTCAGCACCAGGGAAGACCCATGGTCAAGGACACCCGGGTTCAATACTCTAACCGTTCGGCCCAAATTTATATTTTAATAATCACTTCAGGTGAATGCCGGGATGGTTTCTTGGTCGATTCGTTAGTTGTTCCCACTTGTCCTAGCATATCGCTCCGTTTCGAAATAGTATTAAATTGACTTTTATTATTATATTCGCTTGCACACCTCCTATATAATGTAAACTCACGATACTATTTTACGAGAATCTAATACAGTCATGAATAAAAAATATTTGTATGCAGTCATTATAAGAAAGAGGAAGGGGGTTGGGTAATTTTTTGTCATATTGAATCCGTGGCATCGTGCTTCCTGAATCATAAGCCAGCCACGTTTCGAGGACGTAAAACATTTACAAAAAGCAACACGTAATGCACACAAATGTGTATGTATTAATTTGATAAAAGATCACTATATTGAGAACGAAGATTTATTTCGTATCAGCAATTTCTTGCATATTTCAGGCATACCGAGATACCATTTTGCATTTTTACATGTATTTGAAGCTACCATTTCGCACACGATGCGTTGTTGACCAGTCTGATAACTCTAGTAATATATACCGAATCTAGTCATTATTATCATCTTCGTAATCCAACGAACGACTCCTTTCATCAGCTGTGTATTTACATGGGAATATTTCCACGCCCACGTACACAGTGGTCAATTAATGTTAAACCATTTGGGAGGTAAAAATCTGACTCAATATTCGACCCGCTCACATCTGCAAATAGGAGTGTAAACATCCTGTTGTGAATAATATTTTTAACCGTTGTTGCGACGGGAAAACCGAAGACATTTTTGCACCGATTGTATATACGTATATATATACATACACACACACACACACACACATTACGCACACGCGCGCGCGCATGAAACTAAATTAAGGTAAGAGAAAACAGGCAACCCATTACAGAAATAGGGGGAAAATTTCCAAGTAACCAACTTAAGATAATAAACTTTATGCCATGAACAGTGTTACATATGTATGTGTCTAATTCGAAGCGATATTTCGAGGTGAAAAAAACCATAGTATTTTAAGTTGTATTAATCTTGAACCTTCGAAGGAAACATCTATGTTCATCCACCAAAAACCTGACCATAGAAACAAAATAAATGAATAAAATAGTCCAGTCCCCTAATGCAATTTTTTTAAATTACAGAGTACGTGTCATAATGTCAGAGCAAAATACCGATTCTAAAATAGTCCCCAGTTTTTAATGAAACTGCAGAGATACATACGCATGTTGCCAATGTTTCAGCCCAGGCATGCCAGCGTATCACACAGGAATACGAACGATAAATTTTCGGAAGTTAAGAAGCGTGAGCTAAATCACCCACTATCGGTGTTCATTTTCGCGACAAATTTTGTGCAAATCCATCATGCCCAGAAAGAGTTCTGTTGCTTGCTAGCATACTTGCGCTCTGCCAGCCCCTTGTAATGCCATGAAGACAAAAAATCTCGTATAATGCGAGTACATAAGTAATGGATTCACAAAAAGAATATTAAATTACTCATGTTTACGGACATTAGGTTTATTACCCATGCAAAAATAAAAAGTATCAGGCTGCAGCAGATATTACTCATGTCAGAAGGCCTACTGCAATCTGCAAAATTATGAAGATTTGGACACATCAGTTCAGGCTCCCCATCGAAAAAGGCACCCCAGACCCATTTTGCAACTATGACCTCTTCCACGGTGTCACATGAGAGGGGACTGCAGTGGCTAGAGCTCTCGTTTCCCATCACGAGTACGCGTACAGCAAACATTCTTTTGTACACACATTTTCGCACAGGAAGTCCACCTCAACACCAACCCATTCTTCACTCAGCCCCTTCCCACCATCTCGATGAGACAAGTTCGATTCCCGGCAGGGTCACTCCCAGATTTTCACCCTTTCATTCCTCATAAACATTCCTTCCTCAGTTCGTTTGTTTGTCAAACATAACTCAGCGGAATTAAACAGCCCGATAAAGACATAATACTTCAGATTGAACAATTTTCCCCATAACGAACTTTCTCGTTCAATTTTTCTTTAAAACAGACCTTTGCATTCGATATAATACACCATTGAAATAAGAAGTTTTTCAGAGAAGTTGTAGGGTAAGGTTCAATAAATTAAAACTGCACAATTAAGAACAAATAAATGTATTATCCTACTTTTTCCATGCTTTCAATCTTTACATTTCTCTGATGATTGATGATGATGGATAGTAAACAATGGTTTCATTCGATGTAATCCCTTTCCTTAAATTCTCCTATGATTTAAGCAATCTCGTTATTGTGAAAGGCAATCAAATGTCTTATTCTATCAATATGTTCTTTGCGATCTTCAGGAAATATGTAGTTGGTGTTCTTTCAGTCGTCTTCATTATTCACGGCACTTTATTCAGCAAAGCCGGCGAGGAGATGAGTGAGGACGTCGAAAAAATCGCCTCTGTTTTCACCGTCAACACTGTCTTCATTATCGTATACATGACCCTTCCCTTTTTTCACAACTCTTCGAGCCGGAACGAAATCTCATATGCGCTGAAGAAACGTAGGAAAAATCACTCAGAAATTACTCACTATAACCTGTTTTATTTACGGAATATTCTCACAACACAGCGAGCAGCGTCGCTTCGATTGTGATTAGCAAGGGCATTAACGGGAGAGTATGTCATACAAAAATAAGCCCCCGTGAACCCTGAGTTCTTTAAAATAAATTTTCAATAATTTTTCAAAAATGTTTAAATAATTTTAAATTATTATTTAATATAATTTCTTACAATCATTTTGAACTTTTTGGAATTTGTTGGATTTTTTTTGGTTAAAGGTCAAGGTCACATATATCCAAGATGGCGGCCAGCCAGCGCCTAGCTTTTACCCCAGAAGATGGCGGCCAGCTCATATCTCCTACACCATATGCCGATGCCCCAGACTCATCATAATCATTCTACTTTCCAACACCAAATGCGAAAGATAGAAATTTTTTTATATACTGAACTGAATATAACTGCATGAAAGGTGTGTTTATACCATGTCTGTGCAAGTACTTGTTATGTTATAGTTTATTATTTTTTGAGGTGGTGAGAAATTATTGGAAACTGCGTTGTTCTATTTTCAAAATCCACAGTGGTTATAGGGAAAATAAAATAAGAATGTGACCTGTTAAAATAAGTGTTTTCTTTACTTAAACATCGGAGAACGGTAATGAGGAAATCGTAGGTATCGCCACGCTCGGTAATGTAAAATGCATAATGGTGTAACAGAGGGCTAGGCATGTAAAATTTTAACTAAACTGACAATATTTTGGTCCAATTATATGCTACTTGTGGAATTTCCTAATGCTCAGTTTGCAAACTTGCAAAATATGGGATTGAATATAGTAATTTTTATACGAGATGTATCTAAATAATCTAAACTACTGTAACGAACTTCGGGAGGTTATTCCTGGTATCAAAACAAGCACAAATGTTCCCGTGAACGTATGTCCTAAAACGCGTTGTTATTGAGTTAGATGACGTGCATTGGCCATCAGTGTAGGGGAAACTAAGTTCACCCCTGAAGTACAATTTAAAACAGTACATAAACTGTTGTGTGGTAATGCATTCGTGGGTTGGTACATTCGTTTCCAAACCAAACACAACACAGTAAATGGCAGAAGTGATACATGTTACCACAATATAAAACATCTGTAACTCAATAACCACGCTTTGTATAAAATATGTTTATAGGACCATTTTTGCTTGTTTTAATCCCAGGAATCACCTTCCAAAGTTTTTTACAACAATTTAGATACAGCATGTATATTTTAATTCCTATGCTTGCCTTCATGATAATGTTGTTAAGATATATTTCTGAATAAACAGAGAACTATAAAAAGTATAGGCCATATGCCGATTATTATTAAACGCAAATGGATTGCAATACACACGAACGCAGTGTAATTCTCTCTCGCTCTGTCTGCACTTATTCAGTGAAACATAGTAATTTTCGTCGCGATTATTCCATGAACTATGATTTTACTGTGCATACACTTATTTCTAATTCCAGTGAGCGTTCACGTATTTATATCTCCTTTTGTGTATTATGCATATCACTGTATCGGGGAAGATGCCTTGGATATCTCAACTTAACTATGATTTATCTCAAGAGCAAAAATCAATGGCGTCATTGTTTTCCCCTGTACCGTACAAATGTTACCTAAGAAATTTTTGACAGTAATATATACACATATGTATATATAATTATTATTGTTGTTTAAATTATTAACCTCCTATATAAACATACAACGAGAATAAATTTACTTAGCTACAGTTATACGAAACTTAAAATATCTTAGAGTAGAAAACCGTTCCAGTAGAAATTTATTCTTCCTATACACCGGTTTTTACTTTTTTTTTTACCCGTATACGTGGATTGTGAATTTGAATAAATTTGATCAATTTATATTTGATCGCAATTTTTATACTCAACATATATGCTTAAAAATTTCTGTAATATAATAATCATTGTGTGCCTTATATTTCAGCATGCAATTCAGTTAAGTTATAGGATGAAGAATTATCCTTNAAAATTCCTGTAATATAATAATCATTGTGTGCCTTATATTTCAGCATGCAATTCAGTTAAGTTATAGGATGAAGAACTATCCCTGTATAGTAATAATGATAATGTATTCTGGTAATAATGATAATGTATCCAAACCGTAACACCGGACATGCTGACAAGNTGTATAGTAATAATGATAATGTATTCTGGTAATAATGATAATGTATCCAAACCGTAACACCGGACATGCTGACAAGGGCGTGGAACGAGTTTGATTATCGCGTAGATGTCGTTTGTGCCGCTCATAGTGGTCACATTGTACATTTTTGAATGTATGGTAAACAAACTTCACAGCTCCGCGGTTCATTTGATAGGTCAACCAACATTGTAGGTTGTTAGGTTTTTATATTATAGACCTTCAGATTTGGGGTATTCTTTTATACTCATCCTGTATTATGCACGTATAGGCAGCCATGTAAAATATATTCACATGTTTATAAAAGAACAATCAACTAAGAATGAAACTGTGAAATTATCTTTCTTTATATCTATATATATGAAATTATCGTTATTTTTTGGTGAACTTATAACTCATAGCGTGACTACATTCTTTAAAAAACCACACTTTTTTTTGTACACGTTTCATGTTGACGTCTCGTGCGTACACAAAATTGTTAATGAACTAAATTGTAGGGCCAATTTCGCCACTTTATTGATTTAAATTGATTAAACTAAATGAAGTTGAACTTTTAACTCTTCAATCATTGGCGTAACTCTATATATATATAATTTTTTTTTTTNTAATTTATAATCAATCTATGTTACGCGGCTGCCTATACGTGTACTACAACCATAATGCATTATTATTATTATTATCATATGACAGTTATGGTGTTTCCTACAACAACATAATGAATTTCACGGTGAATCACTTACCACAGACGTATCACATAAACTTAAATACAGTCACCAACTTGCTTAATTGCATGGTTAAACACCTATCAAGAACGTATCAAACAAACGTAAACACAGTCGCCAAATTACTTACTTGCATGGAGAAACACCTACCAAGAACTTACCAAGGAAAAGTACAAGCAGTCGCCAACTCGCTAACTTGCATGGCGAAACGCACTGCCAAGAATGTATCATAAAACCATACAACAGTGCTCATCAAACTGGCCTGCAGTGTGACCAACCCTGCTGCAAGTAGGATACACAGGTACTGCCTGCAGACGCAGGTTAGGCCGGCCGTGTGCTGTGTGACGTCACCAGTTGGGACATCAGTAACGTTTCACCTGCCTAGCCGCCTGCCTGTTACGCCATTGTGCAGTTTACATTACCGAGCATGGTGATCCCTACGTTTGGAACCGTGCCCCGTTTCCCCATTGTCTAAGTACGTAAAACACTTATTTAAACAGGTCGCAAACCCTTTATTTTGCTCAGTGATGCGTGTCCGAATTAAAGAAGACTTTTTTTATCAAACAATTCACGTCCGTCGTGTACGTATCGTGTAGGAACATGTATACTTGTGCGAAATAGCGATATTTTATTTCGCGTCGTGTACGCAAGTTCTTCAGCCAATATAATAACAATTATATCGATAGCTTCTTTCTAAAGAAAACTTACGTTTTATTTTCCTTTACGCATTTCTAAACTTACGTCTAAATGTAGTTATTTGCTAACAAATTTCTGCTTCATTAAAATCAAGTAATTTTCTAGTCGTGTGAGACAGGTTGATCATAACGGGACTGAATTCTCTAAAAAAACCACACTTATTCTTGTACACGTTTCATGTTGACGTCTCGTGCGTACACAAAATTGTTAATGAACTAAGTTGTATGGCCAATTTCGCCACTTTTTTGTTTTAAATTTATTCAACTGAATGAAGTTGAACTTTAAACTCTTCAATCATCGGCGTAACTAACCAATTATCGGCGTTTGAGGTCGGTGCGTTTCGCCAAAAACATCTAACAGGTAACTAACTGCGTGTAGTAAATATAAATTTTAGAACACTGCTAATATATATATATATGTATATATACATATATATATATATATATATATATAAGCAGTGTTCTAAAATTTATATATAGCTAGCGGTGTGCTTAAAATTTATATATATATTACAGTATATTTATGGTAATTTTTCATTTTTTGATGTTAAAAAATACAAATTTTAATAGGCCTATAATTTTTTTAATATAACTACAGTTCGTGTAATTTTACACGAATGCTCATTGCTCTTAGAGATCAAGAAAGTACCACAAATATTTTATGCAAATGCATTAATGCATGACTTTGTAAACATCATATTTATGTTAATTTACACATTTTGAAGTATGTGTAAAGACATGCCCATTCCCTGTACNATGACTTTGTAAACATCATATTTATGTTAATTTACACATTTTGAAGTATGTGTAAAGACATGCCCATTCCCTGTACAAAACACTTAATTTTGTATCTTTATTGCAAAGTGGTCTTTGTATAAACACTCGGTGTAATTGTACTTGTACATCTTCCATTGTGTAATTTTACAATTACCATGTAAATACAAACTTACATTACATTCTGGAGCATCTCTGAGTTAATAGCTACACGTAAAATTTTTCGGTAATTTTACACTTTTATGTGCAATTTTAAAAAACCAATACAATTTCTGTAATTTTACATTAAAGTTCTCAGGAATTCAAAGATAGCTCTAGGACTTTGAATTTAAAACACAAATATGCACTGCTTAGTTAACATCAGCACGGCACTTAAAAATTATACGATTTGAAAAATGTGTTATATATACACACACTTTCAGTTATACCAATTATCTGCTATTCTACACGTTTTATGTGCAATTTACGAATAAAAACGTTTTAGTGTACAAATCCGTCCAGCGGTAGGGAGTAGAACTACTTCGAACTTCATTTGTATGCTCTCTTAAACGGAAACTAAACTTCCGCTGATGGAATGCTGTTTCTATATGACTAGTCTATATCCTAAAATCTGAAGTCATTGTTATATATATTTTAAAAATAATTTTTTATTAGTTTATTTATAACTATCAGTTACATAACCTAGTATAATAGTGGGAAAATTGTAAATCCACATATGCATAGCAGGTAGATTAACATAAAACAGTTGTAAAGAGCTTACAGAGATGGTAAATATACTTGATGAAGCAGTAAAAAATGTAAAGATATGTAATATTTACAACTACTGTGATTTTGTGATTCCAATTTTTTATTAGTGAAAAAGGACCCATACACTGTGGTTAAATTACAATTGCTATATCTGTGTACATTTTGTTGTACACAAAAAATACACCAATATAACAGTTTATTTTCTGCTACATAGTACTAGTAATTTTGCACTACTCAAAGTAAAATTAGTATTTGAATATACGTGTTATTTTACTATTTTATAAAATAAATTTACTTTGTGGCAGTGTAGAAATAATTCCTTGTGAAAATCCACAGGCTTCGGAGGATATTCTGCTGCCACTTAAATTAGTGTATTTTAAACCATTTTCTTTACACTGCATGAAGTCTGAGTTGGGTTATCTTTGGAATCCAGGTAGAAAAAAAACGGAGAGTGAGAAGAGGGAGAGATGCATGATGTTTACAAAGTATTAAAAAGAAATAGTGACTGAAATAGCAAACAGAGACTTTGATGCTGTGGAAAATAACAGGACAGACGAGTTATCGGTGAATTAGAAATCACATGCTCGGGAAATGATTACTCCGGGATTTTATTCGGGTAACAACTTATATAATTTCTCAAAGAACAATAAATAAAAATCTTTCTGTGTAGCGAAAATGTGTAACAAAATCCGTATCATGGTAATTATATGAATAACTTGAACTTTCATGAATCTATTAAAGTCAACTTATAATATTTGAGGCTATTGGTATCAAAGGAGCTATCTCCACTGTCCTAAAGTGTACATTAGCAGTGACTTTTTATCTAATGCATTTCTACCTACACTACCGGGATGGTTTTTGTCTTGCATATACAACAAATGATATTTATGTGAGTACCCAAGAAAATCGAACATATGAGTAACAGTTTATTAGATATTTTAACTTTTATTTTGGATATTGTCCCTTTAGGTGCATACTGTGCAATATGCGTGGTTATTGCTATATTTAATACCAACATGCATGGAGATTGCTCTTTCTGTTAATTGAGTATAGAAGTGTGAAACATACATTATTTTAATTTACCATAAATACCATTATAATATTAATTATATTATTTACACTAAAAGAACATGTCAAGAACGGCACTATAAGGTACGTATCTTTAATATTGTTACAAAAGTGATGGAAAATATTATATAGACTACACAAAACAGAGACATGACAACTACATGAAACACATTAGTTTTGAGATTATCGCACTTTCAGATTACCAATAATTCACTACAGGGTTCAATGACATTAAAAAATAGTACTTCTCTGCAATTAACAAAAAAATCCTTTAGAAAGTCAATAAAACAAAACAAAAAGAAGAATTTTCTACACAACAAATAACACTTTTCTGTTGTAATACAGTTCTCTGTTATTTCGGACCTACTTAAACTAAAATTTTCAAGATGAAACAACATTGAAATGTACTTTTCGGACTATACACAAAACATTTTCAGTGGAGTACAGTGCCAAAGCTATTGAGGAACACTGTGCGTAACGCAAAAATGTATTAAACCATCAAAATTGATTCATCATCATCAACTTTTTCACACAATAAATCATCTTGCTGATTCTCGCCACCAATATCTTCAGTTTCAGCTCTGTGCAACACATCCACATAGTAGCGAAACTCGGAAAGTGTTTTCCAGTTTTCACCGAAGTGGGGTGACAAAAGCTTCGTAATGTCTCTCAGTTTAGCATTTGATATGTTTCGGACGCCTTTAGCACATATTTGCAATGGTTTTATTTCAGACATGGAACAATTTTTCTTTGTAATGAACATGGACTTGTTTGTGTCAACACTGTATGCTGTCTCCCCCTCTTACTATCACATCGCAGTATTTGACACCCCGCATTAGTATTATTTGTTTGCTTGAAGCAAATTTCAATTGCCGTGCTCCAGGTTTGCTTCAGAACAGCATATGTGCCGGTTTTCCTATCGAGAACTTGACATTCTTTCCCAAGATTAACGACCCTTCCATGATTTCCAACTATGCCCAAGTAAGCTGCTGGAGTAATTAACTCTCTTTCATTTCGATATTGCCAAAGACACGATCTGGAGGATTTAAAGAATGACCTCTTATTGTAAACACCAGTTCAATGCGTTTAATGTTACGTGAAGCAGTCAGAAGCGATTTACCTCACATGGCGAGGAGGTTCCTGTTTTTATTTTGACGCCCGCGCTAGTCACAAATGAGTCTCACTTCTTTGTTAGCTCTCATGCCAGTTTTCGTCAGCTCATCATAAAGCGCTGAAGTCATCTGATTATACCCTTTTCCATATTGGCCCTCAGTCCAGTGAACACAAAATACATTGACTTTGGTAAACCTGCATTTGTAAGTAACTTGAACTACAGCAAAGGTGTAAAAGCAAAGTTGACGGGAGTATTACGTCTCTTGATCTGCGACTAGGGGTAAAGTCTGTTTTTTCTGCATGTCAAAATATAATACAAGAGTCTCTTCACCAGCTTCTCTCAGTAGAGTGCAAAATGCCTTCGCTTTTAGTTTGTGGACGCGTTTCGTTGTCATGATTTCATTTGGTTTTGTGGGGTCTTCCTCTAGCTTGAGACGCTCATCTATTTGTATAAAGAGAGAACAACAGTCTTTACTAGGGTTCTTGAATCCATGATTATAACAAGTGTTTAAACAATGCGGAAATAATACTTAGTGGTTTTTAATACTCGATCCGTAACCATTTTATTACATATGGCAAACAGTTAGTATATACTTAATTCAGAAGACAAGTACATTCTCTGCCTTGGCTTGTCACGGCGACAGTGGGATTCAACACACACCAAGGAAGATATAAACTTTAAAATGCTTTAATTTTTTGGTCAGAATTTTAATATCTTTCTATCACCGCCACTATTTTCAACAGGAGGGTTACGCGTTTGTGCACATTTGTTAGCAATATTAGCAACGCNTTACCCGTTTGTGCACATTTGTTAGCAATATTAGCAACGCGCTTCCTGGAGATATAAAGGTTGTTTTGGAAACTTTGCTGACATACAGTAACCTTCTTTCTTTTACGGTTGTTAACATAACATTTAGTTTGGAATTGCTTTTGAGCATGTTTTTAATTTTTTGGCCTCGTCCTCTGCACGATTTCAATGTACTTACATATGAAAGCATTTTGAGCATGGTGTGTTTCATTGCGACGATACTGTTCATGTAACAGTTTTATGTCATTCATAGATAATGTCCCATATCTGAATGCTTTTGTTATGTGTTTCCCTCTAAACATGGGTGGTGTAGGCGATTCCTTAGGGGCGTGCCTGTTTGGGGGAAAAATAAAGATATTAGTTCTCTTTTACAAACTGATACGATACAGAAAGCTCTCACAGTTATTATGCAAAGTTAAAACATCCCTTTACGTTGAATAAATGGATGCAATGCAACATTAACAGATAGCAGTATGAGGATATGGTTTCCACCTCAAATGATGTACTATTTATATAATCATCACAGTATATACATCGATTATCTAACAAAATGTCTAGTTGTTATATAATAGGTTCCTGATAGAGTATTTTTTTAGTAACAACTGATTTCCATTTCCTTGGATCCCGGGTCCTTTTCCTAACTTTCGTGGGTGACACAGCTGACACATTTTTAGGCGTCGTATCCATCACAGAACACAAAGAAGAAAGTTACCATTTGTTGTGATAATATACTACATTCGTTGACCTGAACACAGTTTAAAAACACTGAAGATACCTCCAATATAAATAATACTCGGACAACTTCACACACGTGAGCAGGGCAATCTCACTTGATAACTACATTGAAACAATGTGGCAGTGCTCACATGAGCTGAATGAAAACAGCTCAGTGATATATGTGGAGAGTGTCCCACTTGATTCCAACAGACGGCGGGGATTGTTCTGTTTCAAACCAACTGTATACTTCCATGCACTGAAACGTTGGGATTTTATTCTTTTCAAAATACATGCAACGTAGTTTCGTAGAGGGCTAGTAGTACAGTTCAACGATGTCGGTATCTCAATTTCGACAAATATTGGAGATTGCTCCTTTTGATACCAATAGCCTCATTCTCATCGTTCTCGTATAGAAAAGCAAACTTTCGAACGACCGTTTCAGTACAGATAAAATAGCAAATATACACAACGAATAAAATTACGTTTCAATGTCAAACTCGAGAATATGTTGCACTAAGTTTAAAACGTCGATATAACACAAACACAAGTGTAAGGTATCTTCATTACATAACGCACATTGTATTCGCTATTAATTTCATATGCAAACTACTTGCGAAATGAGGATTTATCTTATCCAATATAACGTATATTTTTTTTCCCCTTTGTGAATTCATATTATAAAAGGTTAGAGAAAACCACAACGCAATAAATTAAATTATCATTGTAATTACAAAGAAGTCGTCTGCCAATTTTTTTTCTCATAACCTCCAAAATATCACATGTTTAGACAGCCATATTTGCATTGTAAGAAGAGTTGAAGATGTTAAACGACCGAAAATGAGCTTTTAGACTTAAACTCAGGATAGTTAATATTAATCGCGTTTTGGCAGTCGCGAAAATCAGTAAACAAGTAATCCTAGTTAACTGGTGATTAAACTTGCTATTAATAAGCTTAACTTGTGTGGTGTAACCGATCTTATCTGAGAAATTGTCATAATCAATACCGAAAACAAATTTCATCTTCTTCCCTCCAAAGAAACTGTGTGTTTGTCTGTGTCATTTATTTTGTGGGAGAATAAATGTAGCAATCTTAATTTCATATAACGTCCTTAAACTGACGTGCATTTTATTGATTACAATATTTTTTTTAAATTTAAATTAATTTATAATGTCTGGTCTATTCAAAAAGTAGATAATTTAGCTTCCAAAGAGATCTGACTTCTTCCGGTAAGTTTTTTACACTGTTAGTTCTACTATTTTTTTCAGCTTTCCAAATGTGTAGGTGTAGGCTACGCCTTCATGGTTTCTTATAAATTATACAAAATAAATATTGAAAACATGTTTTCAAAATAATTTTAGCTCTAGAAGCCCAATTGATAGCAAACTTGCTAACAAAATTTTGTTTAACAAAAAAACCTATTAAATTGGAGACTAGTATTTTTTATATATAAATTGTTTATAATTACAGGGCCAATAAAGAAACATGCATATTTTCACAGGAACAATCACATTAATATTGAGTTTTACGGGCTTTTATGATATTAATAATTTACAGAGATTTACTATTAATGGCGAGTGGTTTTCTGTAACAATACGACTGCTACTCCTCTGAATGCTCTAAACTAATAAAAACCAACTTATTTTAATGTATAGCTTTACGTATTATACACCTACAAAAAAACTGCTTCAGCGCCATTCACGAAATTTTTATATGCTTTAGGCTGTTCTACCTAGACGATTTGCTGTCTTGCCTAAGGTATTTAACCAAATGCGTTGTGGTCATTGTGCACGAAATAATTTAAATTTAAAATTTTCTGTCATAATTTGAAACGCACGTGCAAAAATTAAAACATAGAAAGTAATTGGTCCTCGCGTTGTCAGAAAATAAATCATATCGAATAATTTAGGAGAGGGTGCTATATATGTGCCACATATAACATTTTCTACACGTGAGTAACAAAGGCACAGTTGACGCAAAAATCTTTACTAACCAACATTTTGTTTTTCAAATTCTATCTTTAAAAAATTACTAAAGCCTAAAAAAATATTCCATAAAATCGCAAAGAATGTGCGAAATATGGACTGTAAAGAGATCAGAACTTTAAATGCAAGCTATAANAAATATTCCATAAAATCGCAAAGAATGTGCGAAATATGGACTGTAAAGAGATCAGAACTTTAAATGCAAGCTATAAACGGAAATCTGCTAGCGAAAATTGGGATACTTACTGGAGTTAACACACTAATATACGCCAACTCCTTTAAATTAATTCAGTCAATTTATGAGGCACTTTCATAGTATTTGTGGGAAACACTCAGAAAATCTGATTACACCTCATAATTACATTTTTAAGTTATCGATAAATGTTCCTTTCAACGAAGAATTTTTTTCTTGAAATTGACCTAGTCTGGCAGAAGCATGGAATTTTTTACACTTACAAAATCGCGTAGTTTAAATATATACATTTTTTTCACTTCAGGGTTCAGCCATATTGTGGACACAGTTGAACGTTTGTTTTGTTACAAAAATTCNATATATACATTTTTTTCACTTCAGGGTTCAGCCATATTGTGGACACAGTTGAACGTTTGTTTTGTTACAAAAATTCATTTTAACCACTATAAATTTTGTGTCAATTCCAATTCGTGGGGATTCCAACAATTTGATGTTTTCATAAGAGCTTACTGAATACAAAACATTGAAAAAAATGTAACATATGATCTTTATTTTTAGTTTCCCAAACACGTGGTAGTTGTTAAAATCATAAAATAATTTCAACGAGACAAAATGCCAAAGGTGATAATGTTTTCATTTATTTCGTAAGTTTTTCAAAACATCTATTCAATATTCCAACTACATTTAAAATTTGCAAACATTTTCCTGTAGTACCTTACGGAAATACGTTGACAACTAGTTTGCGAACTTCTGTTCGTAAAAGAATAAAATAATAATTACCTTGTGAATTTAGCTTCAAGCATAAATTAGATAAGTTATGTGTGAGAACGTAAAGTAACGGAATGGAAAATTAATGGGAGCAAACAATTGAACCATGAAATAACACAGTATTTCAAGGCGATTTTGTTCTTCTGCGATATAAAAAAAACTTCATTCAACATTCAGACACCAAGAGCGGATACGCTGGAAAACTTTTTGTCTATTCGCAATATCTTCAAATGATTTTAAACAAACCTTTGAAAAATCACAGCATGTATGTCGTGTAAATTTTTTCCCCTAAATATGCCATGCATCACAAGCGTTTTATACTTGTGTTCATAAAAGTATAACTTTTTTCTGATTAAATTGAAATGTTATTTGTATTTTATGTATAAACTGTAATATTTAATATACAATAAATATTACTTAAAAACAGTGAGAAAGCATGTGTGTTGGTAATACCTAGTAAGAAACAGTTCTCATATAAAATATTTTTACGACTGAGTGCGCACGAATGCGGTGCCTTGTCCTATGGTGTAATTTTCCAAACTTTGTTAAGCTTGGCTTGCACGAGGCGGAGGAATTTCTTCGAAGCAGAACTTGGCAGGGCTTCAGAAAAGTGTGAAGTAACACGGATTGGTTTATNACGAGGCGGAGGAATTTCTTCGAAGCAGAACTTGGCAGGGCTTCAGAAAAGTGTGAAGTAACACGGATTGGTTTATAAAAATCATTTATCTACAAGTTTATGATCTGACTTGGTCAGCAATATTAACGAGTGTTATTTGCATTGCGAGGTTACGTACACACATTACGTGAATGATTGAACATTAAATGCGATTATTTTACTTTACTATAGAAATTGCAGGCCACTGTGGGTTCTTGCTGAGGATATCAGCTTCCACTGACAAAATGTATTTTATTGCGGCCGAAAAGCATTTTGTTGGTATTCAACTGCAGAATCGTTTTTTGTTTCAAACCAAAGTTTATGTTGCCATTAAAAAATACATTTTAGTCGCCACAATATCTAATTGGTGAACTTGTATCCACAAAAAAAAAAAATTTCCATGGTTAATACCTTAAAACCCTTTGTGGCGCCACAAACTAAGTTTTCAAGTTTCTTTTGTTAGAGTCGTAGGTTCGAATTGCGGATAGAGCTGAGAAACAAGCACCGTTTTGTGATGAGATTTGTGTATAGCGTGTAAGTGGTCTCGATTAACTACGAGTACAAAGCGTTAACAAGCAACAATTAAAAATGTTACAACTGGTCTGTAAACTTGAAATTATACAACTTCTTGTTTGCGTACATCTGCAATATAAACTAATCTAAACATATCCTACTACTGAGAAAAGGTTTTTGTTTAATCTAACAAAGTTTATTTGGGGCAACCAAATTAATTGTTTGCGTGGCGACAATGACATATTTTGTTTTGTTAACATTATTATTTTGTTATTATTTGGTTCCCCAAAACAATGGTTAGGTTGGTGCAACTAAAGAAATTTTTGGCACAACGTAACTTAAAAAGTTCCCGTTATTATTTTAAAAAATTTCAAGCCCGTCCGAGATTTGAACCCAGAACCCTAGCAACTCCAGCTGAAATGACTGATGATGATGTAGGGGATTATTATTTTAATATATACGTTTATATTACTGAAAAATGAGTACAAATAAATATATAAATTTTAACAGCTCTGCTTTTTTATTTTCTGTTGAACTTGTTATATTACTATGTTTTTAACATTATTAAGCCTCACTAAATGCACTAAAAAACACTGTTACTATCGTAATTGTCACAAAAATACAAATAAACTCTCGAACTGTATTTTTGAACGAAAGCAATAAAATGAATGGCCGTACAAATATATACAATTCATTAAAATAAATATTTTGTTGCCTGTCTAATTTCTTTTAGCCCAGCACAGAGGTTCTGTCAGTTCAAGCGTGTATTTTGTAAGGTGAACAAAATTAATTCTGTTTGCCTTTCAAGTTTTGTTCACTCAAAACAATATTTCGTTGAGGCAACTTAATATATTTTTGGTCCTATTCAAGCAAATAAACCATATTGGTTGACTTTTCGCTCAGCGTATTTCTTAACGACGCTTGGCTGTGTAGATGTGGTATGTATGATACTGGCATGTGTTAGATTGCGGTTGTTAGAGGAACGTCGAGTTCTGAGTCATTTGTGACATATTATTTTGTAGTGATGCGAGGTATACAAGACAACTTCGATGTGCGGCGCTCAACGGGACAAAATGAGCCTTTCCAGACTGGCGCGGCGTTGCCGTATGGCATTATTATATTTGCTAGCTAGAGTATATCGCTTTGTAGAAAGCCCACATATTCCATGTTTGTCACCTAAAGGTTAAAAAAAATTATTTGGAAGAAAAAATATGATACTTAAAAAATATGAAATATGAATTTGCGTCTGGTTTCTATAATTTAATGACGTGGTCTCGAAGGTTAAGGTTATAAAATAATACAACGAAAACTTTTTTTAAATTTAGTTAAGTAGAATAAGTGTATGAGAACATGTTTTTCAAGTTTTTCTGACTACTTCAGTTCACTAATTTCATAATAAACAAACTAATAATTCAGTTATAAACTTTCGTTGCACTGTCCTGGGTACAAGTGAACTAGCATTAAAAAAAATAATTATAGTGACCAAAAAATGTCATTGTTAAAATGCATGTTGGATAACACAGACGTAAAACGTATGTTAGAGAGCGAAGAGATTTGGACGGCTCTAACATCAAGGTCTTGAGAGCCGATGAGGGTGAAGCGAGGTATGTAGCGGTGCCGGAATGCAAGGACAAGAGAAACGTGAGATCCCCGAGAAAACCCGTCGACCAGTGGAATCGTCCGGCACGAAGCCCTACATGAGAAAATACGGTGGCGAATCTAACCCGCTTCATCTTGGTGGTAGGCGAGTAGTCTGACCACTACATCACCGCGGGCCCAGCGTCAAACACACGTAAATTTTTAAGTTACTATTTATGCATTAAAATAATCCTACTAATATTATAAATGCGAAAGTCTTGGTGTGTGTATATTTGCTACCACTCAGCTCCATAACGGCTGAACGGATTTTGATGAAATNATAAATGCGAAAGTCTTGGTGTGTGTATATTTGCTACCACTCAGCTCCATAACGGCTGAACGGATTTTGATGAAATTTGGTATGTAGATACTTTAGGTCCTATAATAGGAAATACGATACTTTTCATCCCAGTACATTGTACGGGTCCTGTGGAACAAAAACAGAACGTTATTCTGCAACGGCTGGGAACGTGACCGAACTCAGTTCCATAACGGCTGAACGGATTTTGATGAAACTTAGTATGTAGGTGTTTAGGTCCTCGAATAGGACATAGGATACTTTTTATACGGGTCCTGTGGAATAACAACGAAACCTTATTCTGCAACGGCTGGGAACGTGACCGAACTCAGCTCCGTAATGGCTGAACGGATTTTGATGAAATTTGGTATGTAGGTACTTTAGGTCCTGTATTAGGACATGGTAAACTTTTTATCCCGGAAAATTGTACGGTTTTTGTGGAATAACAACAAAACATAATTCTGCAACGGCTGGGAACGTGACAGAAATATTTTTTTTCCTCTGGTGTCTAAGAGTTTATTAGGCCTCAAAAGGACCTCTGAAATAGCTTAACGACTGCTATCAATATAAAAATACCGGGACCAAATATTTAACGTGCCCTCCGAAGCCCGGAAGCGCTCAGATGTTATGCCACTTAACGGTCCCCCATCCAAATGTGTGCCGCTGGGAACGTTGCTTAACTTTAGTTATCGATTAAGATCCCTCAGCCACGCGCAAAAAGGAAGTACCTAGGTGCACTTTTTTCTAAAGCTACAACTTGACGAAACTCACGTTTTGATTTTCATACATCGAATCTGGAAATCGGAAATGTGGTAACTACGCGATAGTTACACAGATACACTCCAAAAAGAATACCCTTTTACTTGGCTATCGGGTAAAAAATATTTCCTTCCTTTTGGGTTGCCGTAATCAGTTAAAAACCTAAGCCAAAAATGTATAATATTATAATTCTGTTTTCACATTAATGAATTGTCTTTTCCCAATTTATTTATTAGTGTATCACTGTAAAACTCAATTGTACCCGGGCGAAGCTGAACCGGTTCGCAAGTACTATTATGAAACACCATTTTTAGTGCTTTTATTTTATATGGTATGTATTTTTGTATGGATTTCTGCAGTTTTCATTCCTTATTATTATAATTTTTTTTTTTATGTGTTAATCCTTTACATGTAATCTAGGCACACTATAAGAATTCATAAGCGGTAGTTTCAACCACATAAAACCGGAACTTTATATATCGAGTATTGCGGCGTGAGTGGACGAAATGAAAATTATGGGGAGGAGTATGAAAAAGTAGAGTTTTTAAAGTGGAAGATGTCACTTTCATTTTTTCCGCACATTTCGGTTATCTGTTGTAACAAGTTCATTAAGGTTAGGTATCATATACCTTCTTGAATTACTGCTTTTTCGTTTATTTCAGTTGTTTTGGGACATTCATTTTGAAACTACGACTATAGATCTCTGACTGTATACCTTACGCTGTAGAACAAACGCAAATTCTGAACGTTTGCCAAGTAATTGTAATTTAGTGTAGCATCATATTTAATTTATGAACATATTATTTCCTTTTATCAATTACCAAACACAGCGTGGAAAAATTACATTTCAAATGCATTTGTGGAATATTAGCGTGCTGTAAGAAATATTCAGTTCTTTCTAAAAAATTAAAGTTATGGCAAATAAATGGAAAGCTCAGCATGGCGGAAGGGACCGAAAATTAAATACCTTCTCATACTGTTGTCACTCAGCAAAGTCCAATATCAATTTTTGCTACCGACAAAAAAACAGTCAGCAGGACGTGAAACATTTTTTCCCCTACACGAAACACTGAGCCGAACGAAGTAAATTGTGCTCATGTTCACACACACACACACATATGAATCCGCATGTACACCGCAGTGTTTTTTTTTTGCCCCGAGAAGTCACGTTATGAGAGGGAAGTAAGTGCGGAAATGTACACACGTGCGTACACGCACGCATGCAACGTTGTTCGCAACACGCGCGGGATCGCGGTGTGTGATACAGCTTCCGAACCGGAGAGCTGCACCAATGCCTCATCCCTCGCCCAATCTCGTCGCTCTAAATAAGCTTAGTTTTTATTCGGTTCTTTTCAACGCCGCTCTTCAACTTATTCAACTGATCCCGGACCCCTCACGCCCCCCCCCCTATATTTTTTTTTCCTTCTCCTTTCGGCTCTCCGTGCCGATTCCACTTGATATTTCCGCACGCAGTTGGCGTCGCCGTAGAACTGGACTCAGCACTCCCTTTGATTCGCCGCGCCATTGTCGAACCGCCCTACCGCGCACCACGCACTTCTTCATGGCCGGGGGTAGGCTAGTCGGCGGGCCCCACCCGATTGTGTAATCTATAAGCTTATATGCGGCGGCTTGTGTAAGGGTATACAGGCTTATTTTTCCATTCCCTTCGCGTCCCCCCTAACCGCCCATCACCTAACCTTTCACCCCCCCCCTACACCATCCCTCTCAACCATCAGGTCCCCCTTCAGCGGCGGCCTGCCATTCAGTTCTAGTGTTCAGCCATTACACCACCTTAAACGTTCATATCCCCCATGGACAATAGCCGGGAGCTGGCTGTCTGTCAGCTTATTGTGTTTCGTTCGTGTGTGGTTTTGCACCAGACCGGCCTACCTATATCTATTCCGTTAAAAAAAAATTATCTGCGGGTACCTACGGTAGTAAACGTACGTACGATATAAATGTAATTTTTTTCCCCCGCTTTGCACCGTCACTTATCGTCAAACGCTTGCTCGTGAAATATTCAAATCTTTAATATCGTCGAGTTGTAAAGTACGTTCGCTTATAATGAGTGGAAAGAAAAAAAATTTCTTCAAAAATACTAGGGCAAGTTGTTAAAATGTGCTGTTCTAACAAACAACAGAAAACACAAGAGCAATAGTTTTAATAAAATCCAGCTGCCCTCTAAGTATGCCATCGTGAATTGACGCTGAGAATTTCAGTTACGTTCTCAAAGTTGTATTTTCTGCATATCAGCCTTAAGTTATTTTGATTACATTTAATTACTTTGCTTCACATCTATTCCTAATAAGCTTAAAGTAAACGACAACAAAATGCTGCAAAATTTATAAGGCAACAAGGCATAGAAACGGAGCAGCATGGACCTTAAAAACAGAAAACTGTTAAATCGAATTTTATATTATGATCTTCTCTTAGGATGATTCCATCAAATAAGTTAATTTTCAAGAGATAGAGTATTGCTAATTCTGTAAACCAAACGCAAACATAATGGCTGAAATAAAAACCAAACTTGAAAGTACGACCTCCCTGCCTACTTATGGATTATAAACGTTTATTTACATATGTGTATGTATATACATATAAGTTAATTATTCTCTTTGCAGAAATGTCAACGATGCCTGCGTACACATATATTTATGATTCAACATAAGTGCTCAAATAAACACAACACTGTCTGTAACCATGTGTTACACACAGCCATCCTAAAAATAAAACTACACAATATGAAGTTCGGAAGGTCTGAGCTATCCATCATAGACGGAAACATACCTTCATGGAAAATATATATTCACTGTCAAAAGGATTATTTGCTCAATAATAAAAACTATTTTTTGAAAACTTATTTGGCCATATTTATTGTTGGCTCTGCCAAATTTTATGTTAACTTCACTCGCATATATTTTCTTGTATCAGGTATCAAATATTATTTAGACGGAGGAAACAAGATTTTACGCAAACTCAATTAGCGTTATAATTGGCGCATTGTTTTGAAACAACTCCATTCATTTAAAAAAACTTCATTTAAATCATACAAAATTGTTAAAAAGAAAGCATGCAAAAGTCTTCTCAAAATAAGAGATAGTTTTTTCAGCAACGACATTTCCGTGATATTCAAAGATCTTTATGCAAATTTGCGAAAATAAGGAAATTTCCGTGTTGCCTTTCTTCAGTGGATTAGCAGAAATGGCATTGTTTACATTTTCTCTAAAAAATGCAAATAAATTAAATAAAAATTGTTTGTTCAAGAGCAAGAGTTGAACAGCAACAAAAAGTATCCTCATCAGTGCCTTATAATTTCACGTGTTGTATTTACATACGCAACTTGCTTTAGTGGAAGAAAAATTACGTTCAGCTTTATCATAGACTTGATTTCCTTACGTTAAGTCGGTCACCCACCGGAAATTTTTTTTTTTTTTGTTTATATAGAGGAACGCAGCAGCGATAAGGGCGACACTTCCACACTCATCAAATGGCCAAACACCGCAACACGCAAGACTCTGAAATGGCGTAGAGTGTTCTCGTCATGCTGCGTGTACCAATGAGATTTTCAGCAGTAGCACTATAACTTTATTTTCGCGAAATCTGTAGCAAAGCTCAAAACAGCTCCTACCGTAGTTCGTTTGTATGCGGGTAGCAAGTTTTAAGATACTGCAGTCGAAAAAAAAAGAGTTTTAACGATGATGAAGGGCTCAGAAATGATATTTATAGCGTGCGTCTTATTTTGAAAATACCATCTCGTCCTCGCCTGCGTGTGTTTTCTTTTAATATGTAAACAAATCGAGGACACGTTTGATAGTTTTGCCAAAAATCCGTATTTCAAAAAGGATGCAACTCTGTCCAAAAGTCAGGTATAGGCCTTAACTGTAGATCTTCGCAACAATTTACTAGTTAACGGAAAAAAATGTATTTACATTGGGCATAAAACAACGTCAAGTACTTAGATACATTAGCCATGAGCGTCATTGAATGTTTCGTGGCCGTCTGAGGAGTTGTAAACTTCCCAGTGCAATTACTGCTGAAGTAAGTAAATATAAATTCTCGTCGAACTGCGGGAACGTAGAATTTGCTGCAGAAATGTAACATCGGAATCACTTAGTCTTATCCGAACTGCGAGTTGAACGAGCTCAAAATGCTGATGGTCTCGTTCTCCAACAAGGTTCCTTTAAGTAAATTTTTTAAATATATTTATAACAGACTTGCGAACCGGCCCGGCTTCGCCCGGAAACAATTCAGTTTTTACAGCGATACTTGGAAATACAAAAATGTTTACTGTGGGTCATCCTTAAAAGATAAACATATGCTATTGCGGACTTTTCTGTAGACCTTTTTGAGAGCTACAATTCTGTAGTTAATTAATTTGATATATCCCTTTTGGTTTATTCAGCGCAAGCCATGTAAGCACCCTAAAAGCGGTTCTTTACGACTTAATTACAAACGGTTCGATATTTATCTACTATTATTACATAACATATAAATGTTTTATACACCAAAACCTTCCTCGATAAATTCTCTAAATGATATTGAAAACTGCATTAAAATCCATCAAGTTTTTTAGAAGTACTAAGCGAATACACAGACAGACGCGGATAAGCGACTTTGTTTTATACTATTTAGAGATTTAAAAAATTGTCTTATGTTGGTGCGAACTCATTACGCCACAGGATGTTTTAAGTAGGCAGGGAAGTCCTGCCACACACACTGTAAGAAAAAATATTTCCACAAAATTACGGAAAAGTACAGGTAAAAATTATCCAGAAATATTGGTAAAAGTACACGCAGTTCGTGTTATTTCCTTAAATATCCCAAAACTTCGAGTGAATTAACAGAATCCTTAAGTAAATTTGTTACTAGTTTTTTTGTATATTTCCAGGTAAAAAAAATTGTAATGTTAGTTATGTGGGTGTTTAGCAGTGTACAAAATTTAATTTATAACCTTCTAATTTAGTATGGAGCTTGAACCAACCCCAGAAAAGCAAAGTAGAGATAAATAGGTGTCTCGGAACCACGCTGCTGAAGGCAATAGCGACAAGCAAGCGGTGTATTTTACGCCCATCACAGGTCTAACTTATCCATTAGCGCTGTTATTCGGCCGCATTAACAAGTGTAAAGACCCCAGCTATTTTCAAGCCGCTCATTTACAACGAGGTTGTTAATTTTCGACAGCGATTTTTAATTCATAGAAACCAATAACACATTGGGACCGTTATTGATTACAAAGTTGATGCAGTAAGAGTAGTCAAACAATGACTATTTCAAAACATATGCTAATAATATAATTCATTCATGGTTACATCCAACTATTCTGAAGCCCTGCTAACGTTTAATTTTTAAGCTACTCACTATGTGTCCTTCCGCCACGTGTAAACCAAACGTAAGCGAGTCTGAAAAATAATTGACAAGAAGAAAACAACGCACTGTATTTGTGACCTAGAAAGAAAATAAAAATTAATATTTTTACACAACAATTAAATAAAAGTTTATGTTAAAAATAAAGTTTAAAAAGTTGGTTATAGTAACGTTTATCGTAAGAACTATTTTTACTACATCTTACTAAAATACATTCTTTCTCTTTCATGTTGATTTATATTGTCTATCAAATAAATTTAATAATTTATGGACGAAGTAAAAATTAAGGCTTCATTTCAATAAAAAAATTTGCTTATGTCAACGAAAGAATAAAACTCAAGTGATATTTAGTTTATCTAGTAAACAACCGAACACATCATACGTGTATAGTTTTTCAAAGGTTTGAAATAGAAAATAATATGAAGTTACCGTGAATAGCGTATACCTCATGAACCGACGACGCAAGAAATGTATAATAATACAAAGCTAAATGCATGCCATTTAAAACGTATATTGAATGGGTTTGGCTGAGAGTGTGGAGGACATAGAAGTGCCTCCAAGACATATATGTAATGCCCCAGAAGAAATTTGATAGTAAAAATTATACCTACAATCGTGGTAAAAAGTCTTTTTTGATTTTTTTTTAAATAAGCTGTTTCCCTGTGTGCCCTTGGGGGGGGGGGTCGTTAATAACAGTAACACATCGGCAGCATTGCGAAATAATTAATTCCTCTCCTTTGCAGATATGCATGGGGCAAACAATAAACCATTAGGCTATACTTTTATTAAGTCCTCCATTCCGTCTCCATAGTAAAGGGAAAAATATTTGGAAAACAGTATTTCTTGTCATTGTACGAGGAAGTTTCAGCACTGTTCCTGCTCACTAATTTGTATGACTAGAATAACCGAAAGAACATATTAATTATTTTTACATATTTTCCAAAAAAAAAAATATGGGACGAAGCAATGGCTGTGCAGCGAGGAGGAAGATCAAAACAAGAGATTATCCAGCGTACTCTGAAAAAATTCTCGCAACTATGAACAAGACTATTTTATATTAGTAAACAGGAACACCCACATACTTGAATGAGTATGACCGTATGTTTATCTAAGTCTGCATGTTTGCATGTAAATACGTAATTTAGTATAGGATTGTATGCCTCTGCAAGCATCGTGATGATGCTATGTCCATTTGCTTATACCTGAATGTGTACACCGGTCAGCTCATTCAAAGAAAAAATATTTTACACCATAAAACTGTTTACCCAAATGTAACACTCGGGCGGAATTTAAAAGGTATAAACATATATTAATATTTTATAAAATATTAAACGTAGTTTTATTTAATATCTTCCGTGCCCAAATTTTTACCTATTAAAGGGATTCGTCCAAAGTTGTCGGGTACGATAAACGTAAAATATATTATAGAGAAATATTTTTTGCCACCTGGCAAATATCCGATATCCTTATTGTTTAAGGTTTACTACAAGTTTGCTAAAAGCGGTTAAGTAATATTTGGCGAAATATAAGTGTATGCATGAAAGAAATATAATTAATGTTGCCATTTAAATATCAGTACCGAAGACTGACTCAAAATAAGTAAACATTATGCTTAATCAAATATTTTAAAATATATAAGATTTAAAACATTTATGTAATATTTAACATTATATGTTAAGGTGAATTATAGAGGCCATTGTCGACTTCTAATTGGAACATCATAACTTATGTAATTTTTTTTTTTAATCAGGGACTTATTTTGAGATTTTTTTGTGACGACCGTTGTTGAAGTTCGTTTAAAATAAATTGCGCGTACTGTTATTCAGATTACACAGTTCAAAAATTGTTTGGTTAAATGGACAAAAATAGCTGGTTTTAAATATTTTTGGGTCGCTGATTTCAAATATGACGTGTAACAAGAAATTACTGATATAACTAATTATATAACTAATATGGTTGCAATTAATTTTTAAATAATTTCTCAAAAGCTCAGTTAATAGTTAGGACTTGTATCGTAGACAGCAATGTCATTATAGATGAAACCAGAAACATATGCAACAGTAGCGAGACAATTACAAATACACACGTGCCTTACCCGGGACCCGAACACATAAAACGTCGTACCATAAGCTAGTGTGTAATCAAATGCATTACGGTTGTCGGATTCAAGAATGAACTTCGAATTTAATCAGTTTAATATTTCGAATGATAGGATTTACTAACCTAAAATGTTTATAGGGCTTACATTTAGCAAATAAGTGACTGAGGTAGTTTAAAATCGGTTATATTACCATGGCCTACCACAGTGCTACTTGTGTGAAGAATTTGGTGAAAATCGGTTGATTGGTCCCTAAGATATTGCATGAAACCTCCATATTTTTCATGGAGGACAAAAATTTATGTTTTAGAACATTCTATGATTGTATACTGCCAGTATACAAAGTAAAGCTAAAATCGATTACATAGTTTCATAGATACAGCAAACTGAGCTAAAATTATTTTTAAGCCACCATTCTGAAAATAAGCATCCATTGCACTTAAACATTCATACAGTTATGTCGCCTACCACAATACAAATCCTTCGCCAAATTTGGTAAGAATGTGTATAGTGTTTACCTAGATATGAAATAAAAACTTAATTTTTATTGTGGGGCTAAAATACAAAATTGCAAAAATGAGTCGCTGTATAGACACACATGATGGTTGTAATTGATACTGCCAGCATACAAAGTTAATTTTGAATTGGTTTCGTTAGTAAAATACAAAGTCAAAATATTTATACAGCCTCCATTTTGAAAATAAGTACCTGGCATTCTTAAAAAATGGCAGTTTATACTACCCACTGCAGTGTAATATAGCTTCCCAAGTTTGGTAGGAATCTGTACATTGTTTCCCGAAATTTTTAAAATAACCTAATTTTTTTATGTGGCATATCTTAAAAAATGGCCGACAAAAGATTATCTGTGTAGACGCATTTGTTAGTTGTAATGTCAGCCACATACACAATTAGGCTGGAAAAGATTACATTGTTCCGACAATAACGTATACTAAGCTAAAATGCCTATGTGGCAGCTATATTAAAAATATGTGTCTCACATATCTAAAATATCCCATTTTACATCGTCTGCCACAGTATACCTAGTTTGCCAAATATGGTAGGCATCGGTCAATTGTTTCCCGAGATATGACATAAAAATGTATCTATTCAAGTGGCATTATCTTACAAAATGGCTGACAAAAGCTTCTCCATGTAGACGCATTTTATAGTTGTAAAATATACTGCCAGTATACAAAGTTAAGTTGTAATCGATTGGATGGTTTCGACAATATGAAATTCTAAGCTTAAATGACAATATGGCCGCCTATTTCAATTTAAGTGTCTGACATACCTGAAACATATAATTTAACATAATCTGCCGCAGTACTAGTTTGCCAAATTTGGTAGGAATCGGTTCATTGTTTACCGAGGAATGACATAAATACTTTATTTATTCATGTAGCACTATTTTACAAAATGGCTAACAAAAGAAACTGTGTGCTGGCATATATTATGCTTATAATTGATACTCTCAGCATTCCAAATTTGGTCAAAATTGGTTTCATGGCATAGTAGATATACCAAACAAACCTAGAATATTTGTATGGCCGCCATTTCGAAAATAAGTACTTTAACTATTTTAATCACTTACGTGTATCAGACCTGTCATAGTGTTACTTACATACCAAATTGGGTGAGAATTGGTTTGATAATTTTCAAAATATAATATGAAATATATATTTTCATTTGATGCCATCTTTCAGAATGGTGGACTAACAACAATATATATTTCAAAATTTACATGATTCTCTGTCACCATACAAAATTTTGTTTAAATCGGTTGAATAGTTCCCGAGATATGACGTATAACCCTAAATATTAGAATGGGCGCAATTTTGAAAGTAACTGCCCGGCGTGTTCGAAAACTATTAAAGTCAGGTGTATTACTAAGTTCTATAAATGTACTGGTTTTGTTGAAATTCGGTTAAGGCGTTCAAAAATTAAAAGGAGGGGGGGGGGAAGCACACATTCACAGACACAAACTCAGACACACATTCTCAGACACACATACACACAGAAACACAGACAGGAAAGTGATTTCGTAAGCCTCTCTTTCCTTCGCAAAGTAGGCTAAAAAAAAAGCCAGCACGTCTCATTTTTATGTTGTAGGCTCTCTTCAGTTCAGAAAAAGGTATTTTTTTTAAATATTCAATTGCAGTAGTTGGCAGTACTGTTTATTTACACTGTTATAAATTGGAGGGAAATATATGTAATAACCTCGAATTTATTGCTGGTGTTGTTGTGATAACATGTTCAGTAGAGTGTGATTTTTAGTGTTGTGAAGGAGAAAAGTCGTCGAATTGAGTTGGATTGGAAAGGGCTTATTAACGTCCCCTGGTGTTTTGCCTGAAGGCTTATCAGGGGATGGCTTACAAACTAACTTATGATGTAACTTAAACTTCTTACATCCGTGCCTTGCCTGGGATTCGAACTCATAGCCTCCCGCACCACGGACCAGCGGGGGCGGACCAACCTAGTTCACCACGGGAGGTACGCAAAATACGTCGAGTGTGTGTTAATTTACCACATAAATTTTACTATGTTTGTGGACTGTATATTATAAAATCTTAGAGTCTTAGTTTAACTAGTAATGCAAAGCAATCATACTACATGTATTTTTATTGTCATGTTGGTGATGAACTCATACAGCGGGCTTCACATGTGTGTTGCATTGCATGTTATGTTAGCCTGCCTGAATGGGTGAAAGGTAAGAGAAAACCAATGCCATTTGCAGTTCCAATGGTGTGGAATGAGCCTACTAAACACTTCGATGACTGCTTCTTTTGCTTAGATAAAACTTAAGGCTATTCAAAAAAGAAAAAATGCAAAATTGAGTACCCTAATGAGCCTTCAGCTATACGGATAGTTCCTTATGGAGTAAGCCTACCGATACCCACACCTCCAGTTAACTGGACAGACAAGAGATTCATCTTCATCTGAGAAAGAAGATTAGCCGCATTCTACTGATAGTGTTGCAGAGCGCTCATGCATTCCACGAAATTCAAGTGAGCCACATATCATACAACAAAATTAACTAAATGATCTTATACGGATGCAACAGTCTGAGCTATTAGGTTCAATATTTCAAGAGTGGAGTCTTCTTGACAAGGGTGCAAATGTAACAGTGCTTAGAAAGAGAAATACAGTATTGTCTTAATTTTACAGTGTACGGGATTGTTTGTGTATAGCCGTAGATATATATCGGCGTTAATGGACGAAATTGGAATAACACTTAACCCCATGGATTGGCGTCTGCTAATAGACTCTTAAGAGTTTAGCGTAAAAGCTGTACTTCTTCATAATGGAAATCAGCAGCCTTCCGTTTCAGTAGCATACTGTGTGGAAATGAAAGAAACTTACGAAAGCATGGGAAAAAAATCATTGCTATACAATATTACCAATACAAATAGCAAATATGTGGTGATTTTAAAGTCATCGCCCTGCCACTTGGGCTTTAAGGTTGCTTCACAAAGTTTTGCTGCTTTCTATTTTTATGGGATACACTAAAGAGCCAAAAAAACTGGTACATCTGCCTAATATCGTGTAGAGCCCCCCCCCCCCCCCNTAATGTCTGAAGGTATGCAGGAGGCAATTCACACAATGAATACTACAGGGCAATCCACAAATCCAATCTGCGCCAATTTGAGAAAGGGTTGCACGTCTGTCACGTTTAATGATTCTCGTCAGTCGTCGTTTGCCCCGTTCTTTCACGATCTTGTTCCGGCCGCAGCGATTTCGAAGATGTGATGTTTTACCAGATTTCCGATATTCACGATACACTCGTGAAATGGTCGTACGCGAACATCCAAATGTCATCGCTACCTCGGAGATGTATGTCCCATCTCTCCTGCGCCGACTATAACACCACGTTCAAACTCACTTAAGTCTTGACAACCTGCCATTGTAACAGCAGTAACCGATCTAGCTACCGACCGCATCGCGTTACTCTGATTTATTCCATACCTCTGTTATTTGCATATGCACGCCTATGCCAGTTTTTTGGCTCTTCAGTGTAGTAGGGCTATGCAGAAGTAGTACATAAACAAACTCCTGGTCCAAGAGAGACTTTTATTCCTGGAAAGAGTAACATGAAGTATAAGCCATTACTTGATTCTTCAAAGGTTCTGCTTCCGCCATTACATATAAACATGGTCTTGTGAAGAACTTCGTAAAGGCAATAGACAAAACAGATGCGGGTTTTTTATTTAAAGGAAAAATTTCCCAAACTAAGCTATGCTAAATTGAAAGAAGGTATTTTTGTTGGACCACAGATTATAATGCTACGGAATGGTATTCATTTTGAAGACACGCTGAACTGTATGGAGTGATGAAAATCTTTTGTATCTGTGGTCAGGGGTCTTCTGGGGAACAATAAAGAGGAAAACTACTGTCAGCTTATTCAATAGCTTCTGAAAACCTACGAGAATCTAGGATGCAGTATGTCTTTAAAAATCCACTTCTTGCATTCTCACCTCGACTCTTTTGTCGAGGTCCTAGGAGATGTCAGTTATGAGCAGGGGGAAAGATTCCATCCTGATATACGGATTATTGAGGAGAGGTACCAAGGTAGATGGGATCTAGCCATGATGTGCGACTACTGCTGTTTTTTGCAACAGGATGACACATACACTCATAAAAGGAAAAAAATTGAACTGTTGTACTTTTTTTACTTTTGTAAACGTCATTTTTATTGCGGTTGAATTGCAAGGTAAAAAAAACATGGTGCATATCATTCGGTTGGGAAGAAACACTTTATAACTGCAATTACATTGTAAGAAATTGTTGCATCAATACAACAAATTAACTGTAATTTGTTAATATGATTATTATGGTAAGTCCCATAACGTAAAAACTATAAGTCCTGCAAAATTTTCATGGTCATGTTAAAATTCAGTACACCAAAAATATAAAAAAATAGATTTTTACATTCATGTTAAAAATATATTTTTCAACTGTTGACCAGTGTTATTAATAAATTTGTGTTCAAGTAAATTCCAACGAGTTTTATCTATCACTATTTTTATAATATGAGGTTTAATTTCTTGTTCAAATAACAGTTTGATAAAAGATTATGTACTTTAGAAATAAACAGGAAACTATAAATTAAGACTATTTTTGTACAAAACTTCATTTTAATTTTTGGATTCATAATTGGGATTTATCTCGGCATTGTTCAATTATATACATAATACACATTCATAAATTTGCCAGTCCCTAAGACAAAATAAGTTTCGACACTTTGGGGAAAAAATTGGAAATAAATTCGACAACACCATATTAATTATAGATGTTTTGCAATTGGATCATAATCACTGAAAAACAAGCCACCTGATAAATGTTTTGTAATAAAGAAAATTCAGTAATGCCGCGCAGTTTTCAAAACTTAAAATTAAACCATAAATAATGAAATTTATTCCTTATTGTTACTTGTCAATAAATCGAGTCATAAATGGAAAAGTTAAAACTTTAACTGATTAACAGTAGAGGATTTTTTTTAATAATCAAATTTATGCAAGTGATGCAAATAAAATTATTATAAAAGAGAGTTTGCTAAGCATTTTTTCTTGATGGTTCGTAACCATTTGTTTCGGAAAATATCAAAACTTAAAAAGTTCTGAAGCTGGAAACTGGGCTTTCAAGCCAAAGTTATAAGTATTGTTTTCTGTTATTATTGCTCTCGTCCTGAAATTGCATATATACTATTTCTTTATATTCATCTCTTTAGCAGTATGATTTTCCAAATAGGTCTTAATCAGGGACTGCATTGTGACATAAGTTAATATGACAGAGATGAGAATAAATTATGGGAGTTTGAAAAAAGACCGCGATGTTTTCTGTCATTTGTTTGACGCAGAGCCAAAACGACCCATCATGAATGACCGATCATACCAACAATCACGACCAGCCCATAAGACTGACCATTTGTCAAGACCAACCGACAATATTGACCAACCCAAACACCCATACCAGCCGACTAGGCCATCTGAATAACAAGGCTGATAGACTAAACCGACCAGACATACTGACCAACCATGCAGCCCAACCATATCAGCTGGCCAACCAAAAGCCATATTAACTGACCATCAACATCGACCACCAAGACCACCCACAATATCAACCACCAAGAACAACCCGACAATTCCAAAAGACCCTTTCGATCATGCCCTTTGCACCAAGCTTATCGACATAATTTATGTGCCAAACCAAAGTCTGGACACTCTTATCTTATCACACCCACGCCTGTGCCTTTTTTTGGGTTACTCAGGGGTACAAAAATATTCTTTTACTTTTCTGGTTAATTACCGGGAATAAAACACATTGCCAGGCAGTGCATAAAGTGCATAAAGAAGGATGTATTGAATGGTACTGAATCTTTATAGATATAGAAATATAGGTGGGTGATGCACATGATCACAGAAACAGAGCAACAATAAAATTGCACACTGATATGTGGTATGCCATCTGGTCATCTTCAATATTGCGCTGCACCGCCTTACAATGCGATACATGCTGCAACATGTCTGGCATGAAGGCCAGCAGATGTTGGATGTTATTCTCAGACAGACAGGCCCAGATTTGTTGGACATTGTATTCCAGATCCCAGATATTGCGGCATGGTGGTAGCTGACATTTCAAACGGTCCTGCAAGTGCTAAATTGGGGACATGTCAGGGGAGCAGGCAGGCTATGGTGGTGTTCGGGCAAGATGGAGGCAGTCCTGGGCAGCCCATGCCATATTCTCCCTGGAACCCCTGCCAGAAATTGGAGTATATTAGGGAGTAGGATCTCATCCACATATCGCTCGAGCATCAGTGTTCCACATAAGATGACAAGAGTTGTTCACTGTAATAGGCTATGGCTCCCCAGACCACAATGCCTGCAGTGGGGTAAATGTAACACACGATAAAGATACCGGGAATGTGGCATTCACCAGGTGCTCTCAACATCCGAGTGTAATGATCATCAGTCCTCATAACAAAGCAGCTGTCATCACTAAACATCACATATCGCCAGTCTGTGGCATTCCACATGACTCTGGCCTGGTACCACTGCCAATGGAGCAGATGCCGTTTTAGAATTAATTATAGCACACATAATGGGAACTGGGATCAAATATCAACATGTGCAAAGTGTCGGGAAATGGTTCGTGGGCACACAGGAGCCCCAACACTGGCCAGTATCATGTACCCAGTCGTCATAGATCCTTCTTTACCTGGTACATGATCCATCGGTCATCTCAACTTGTAGTTGATCTTGTGCATTCTGACCCATTCCTCACTGAGGGGTGCCTTCAAAAATTCGCTGCTCCCAACACAAGAAGTATTGTCCGAACAATCCACACGGTGGGCTATATGGTGGCACGACCAACCTGCAATATTCAGCCAGATTATTGGTCCTCTCTCGAAGTCCGCCGGTTGCATAAAGCGATATCTTTTGATTCTAACTGGCATTCTTATTCACTCTGTACAGTTGCTTGGTATCATCATTGTAAGTCGCATTAATGCTGCTTCGACTTCATGTCCGTGTCTACGACCACAGTTCAGTACTTACATTGATACAGCCGGGTGAGAAATCAAAAGAAAATGTATGAAAATGGGATTGTGACCGAAGTGTGACTATGTACGACCATAAACAAATAAAATATCTCATTCATCAAAATAAATTTGCATTCAGTTCTTGGTACAAACAACATAATACAAAGAGAGACGCTATTAATACAATACAAATTGGCACAAAATATTAAAGAACCTTACCAAACGACCATGCAACAAGAGCAACAAATATAAATGTAAATTACGTTAATCAGTAAATATACCGAAGAGCCAAAAAAACTGGTACACCTGCCTAATATCGTGTAGGGCCCCCGCGAGCACGCAGAAGTGCCGCAAGATGATGTGGCATGGACTCGACTAATGTCTGAAGGTATTCAGGATGCATTTCACACCATGAATATTGCAGGGCAGTCCACAAATTCATAGGAGTGCGAGGTGGTGGAGATCTCTTCTGAACAACACGTTGCAAGGCATCCCAGATATGCTCAATAATATTCATATCTGGTGATTTAGGTGGCCAATATAAGTGTTTAAAGTCAAAAGAGTGTTCCTGGAGCCACTCGGTAGCAACTCTCGATGTGTGGGATGTCGCATTGTCCTGCTGGAATTTTCCACGTCCATCGCAATGCACAATAGACATGAATGGGTGCAGGTGATCGGACAGGATGCTTACGTATCTGTCACCTGTCAGAGTCATATCTGTACGTATCAACGGTCCCATTTCACGCCAACTGCACACGCCCCATGCCATGACAGAGCCTCTGCCAGCTTGAACAATCCCCTCTTGACATGTACGGTCCATTGATTCATGAGGATGTCTCCATACCCGTACACGTCCGTCTGCCCAATACAATTGGAAACGAGATTCGTCAGACCAGGCAACATGTTTCCAGTCATCAAAAATCCAATGGCGATGTTGGCAGGCCCAGGCGAGGCGTAAAGCTTTGTTTCGTGCAATCAACAACGGTACATGTGTGGGCCTTCGGCTCCGAAAGCCCATATCAATGACGGTCCGTTGAATAGTTCGCACGCTGGCACCTGTTGATGCCCCAGCATTGAAATATACGCCAATTTGAGAATAAGTTGCACGTCGGTCACGTTTAATGATTATCGTTAGTCATCGTTTGTCCCGTTCGTTCACGGTCTTTTTCCGGCAACAGCGATGTCGAAGATGTGATGTTTTACCGGATTCCCGATATTTACGGTACACTCGTGAAATGGTCGTACGCGAAAATCCAGATTTATCGCTACCTCGGAGATGCTATGTCCCATCTCTCGTGCGCCGACTATAACACCCCGTCCAAACTCACTTAAATGTTGACAACCTGCCATTGTAGCAGCAGTAACCGATGTAGCAACTTTGCTAGACGCTTGTTGTCTTATATAGGCGCTGCCGACCGCATCACGTTACTCTGATTGGTTCCATACCTCTGTCATTTGCATTCGCACGCCTATACCAGTTTTTTTGTCTCTCCAGTGTAATACTGGGTGATCGTACATGGCACAAAAGAAAAAAAATATATATATTTTACAAGACATTCTTGTATCATCAATAAAATATACAAGCTCAGAGATAAACTAATTTTCTAATAAATAAAAACACGGTTTTGTGGTTGTATTACTCTTTTCTTTTAAAATTTAATAGTGACTTATGTTTTTAGAAAATGGAAGCAAGTAAATTCTTCCATAACGATAGGAAAGAAACGTCTCCAAGACAAGAGGGTAATTAAATAATTGCAATTATTGATACAACACAAATATTCTTAAAATTTTTTGACAAACTGGATATAAAACAAATAATATCTAGAAATAAATTTATGTAAGTTAATCATGTAACCTCAAAAAAATTTTTTAAATAAAATTTGTTGAAGACTTCTGGTATGCATTCCTAACATCTAAAAATTAGTATTAAAACAAGGAATGTGATCCCTTCAAGTTACATTACAATGTTACGTTTTTAAGTTTCATATAATCCTCACTAATCAACCACAACACCATTAAAGTCATTATATCCAAATTCATTGTGAAATTTCCTTTTACTAAAATCAAATACTGATATTTGGTAAAGAAATTTAAAGCATCCGTTGTGACTTAGAACTTAGCTGATTGCAGGCATCGTATTTAGTCCACAGGAACGGGCAAGTAGGGATTTATAAACCAATCTTGATTAGTTGCCCCCCCCCCTTTTTTTTTTCTTCGAGGAAGGGGCAGGCAATGCACAATTATCGACTTACGCCATACAATGGAGAGCTTCAACGCATAGCAAGCAGAAGAGGTTAGGCTGAAATTTTCAGCAAAAGATTTAGCCCAACACGTGCGGAAACGTTTGGCAGATGTGTAAACTCTCACTTAAAGAAACATAATTTATAAACGAAATTAATTAGTAAGTGAAAGAGGACCGGTGCACGAAAAGAAACGAACTATAAAATTGAAATGGTTCTCACCAAAGAGGGTAAATAAAAAATATCCAAATAAACAACCGCATCTTAAACAGAAAAATAAATAAAATAATGTTATATATCGAACAAAACTACGTCTAGTGGCGTCTACGTACTACGTGATGGCTTGCAAGAACAAAATTTAAGGTCTCTTAAATGCCAAACAACGCCATCACGGTCAACACACAACGCTTGCACGTCAAGATGACAGCACACCAAGAACAAAAGTGTTCGAAAAATGCTATACCAAAGAAGTAGAGGGATTATAAGGTCTTTGGCACAACGGGACATGATACCGGAGCGTCGAAGCTGTTCGTGCTCTGTCATTCTGGTCCTTTGACCTTTGGCCCCAAAAATCCAACAAAATCCAAAAACCCAAAACAAAATCCAAAAAAATTCACAAAATTACAAAAATTTATAAAAAAAATTATTTTTAAAAATATTAAAAATTATTTTAAAATATTTGAAAATTAATTTTAAAATTTATTAACAATAAAAATTAAATTTCCGGAGGTCACCCACATCCCTCTCTGCCCATACTCATACCACCATCTTAGTAGATGCAGTCCACCATGTTGGTAGTCGTCACAGCCACCGTCCGCCATTTTGGTCTGTAGAGTACGCAATATTGGTAGGTGCAGCAGTCCGGCATCTTGATCGGTGCAGTCCGCCATCTTGGTAGGCATCACAGCCACCGTCCACCATCTTGTTTTTTTTTTCCCCCATTTGTTTAACATTGCTAGTGCTGTCCCCAGCACCACGCCCAGCACACAATTGACCCCCTCCACTCCCCCTCCTAATATATTTATTTTACCAATTGCCCCATCCCCCGATACTCACTGGCTAAGTACCCAGCCACTTCCAATATATTTAATTGCTCCACCAATGTTTATCTTCGTTTAATTACTCGGGTGTTTTCGGAAACCTTCGTTCGACCAATTAGTCGGTTCCACATTAAAAATTATTTATAAGAGGCACCCTGAGCCTCCTCGGGAAATCAGTAATTTTTCTAGCTCTTAGAAATGTACGCATGTTGTCCGAGTGGCCATAAAATCCTTTCGGCCAATTTTACATTTGGAAGGGTGCGCTCGCTTAGTGTCTTGGACAAACCTGCCGAAAGAATTTCTCGTGGTCTACGCACCTTACGAAATTTCGACTGTATTAAAGTATTTTCCGGCCTACCTGCAGCAGGACGAAGACATACGAGACTGCCTCCCGTGCAAGGAGTGTTTCGAGGTCTGCACCACCTCGGTTCCCGACACGCCGCATCGCAGGGGTTGGGGCAAGACCCGCCGATAAGCCCTCGCTTTGTATGCGCCCATGGAAGACGACTTCTCCGTTGAAGACGACGTCCCCGTTGAAGACGCCCTCCCCGTTGAAGATGACGTTCGCGTGCAAGTTTTCTACTAGCAAGTTGTACCCGTGGAAGATGCTCCCCTTCAAGAAATTTACTGGCAAGCACTACCCGGCGTGGAAACCAACCCAGAACACAGATGCTCGATGTGTATGGCCCTCAAGTAAGTTTTAAATGGCCTTGTAAAAAAGATTGAATCTCCTTGTGTGCGTAGGAACCTTAATTTTTTTTATATATAAAAACATCAACTGAAAAAAAATGTTTTGAAACATCCAAGGATTTCGCTCATTGGAATCGTAAACCATCAAGCAGATTGCCATTTCGTAAAGTGACGAAAACGACAAAACCAAAGTTTTCACTTTTTTACCGCCGTGTTCATGGCAGTACCTCGACTGCACCATGCAATAAGCGTACCGCCTACAGACGTACGAAACGCACGGAGTAAGGTGGAACGACGGGAATATTCCGTACGAGGAAATTCCGGCAGTGCTGGCCTCTGCCATAATTCCCTAAAAACCTGTGTATGTGTTTGGAATACGCCATGAGTCAGCGGTTCGTAATGCGTGCCCCATCGGAACGATCTTTGTAGACCTTCACAAGCATTGCCGCTGCCCGATGTTTTGACAGCTCGTCGAGACGTACGCCACAAGACTTCACAAGTGCAAAAAGCAAAGATATTGCTGTGCCCCTTGCAACGCCGATGCCCTAAGATTTTGGAGTTATGATAATCCGTGGTACATTTTAAAAAAAATATTACCTGTGCAATGCCCTCCAAGACTCAGAGAAGGACCACGTGTACAAAGAGTATTCCTTTTATTATGCAAAAAAATATATATTATATTGTAACATGTGTGCAAATATAATTGTGTTTAAAACAAAATATAGATTTTTTATTTTGAATTATGTATTGCTCACGTTAGTTTTAAAAATAATGATAGTAAAGAATAACTATTTAGTATAGATGTTTTGTTATAATTTCAAGAAAAAATATTAAATGATGATCTAGATGCCAAAAACGTAACTTGTATATATATATATATATATATATATATATATATATATAATGTTTACGAACGTAATTATTTTAAAAATAAATTAAGGTTTAGGAAATAACCAATTGTCGTGTACGGATACGCTATGCTGCTTTCTATAAAGTAATCATTGCTCGAAAATAACAAAACAGAGTTAAAACCACTTCGTTGCCCTTTACGATATGCGATACGCCTGTTAAGGATCCCATGCATTCCCCCTAACCCAGGCATAGACGCTCGTCATTAAAAACATTTCCTCTCAATATTAAAATCATTAGATTATGAACTTTAGGCAGCGGAAAAAAAATACTAATATGGTTAATCCACGTACGGCGATTTTTCTAACAACGATTGCCAGCATATAAAACTCTCTATACGCATGAATAATTCACATATATTAAGTTTTGCAGAGAAAAAATTTTATACTGTGAGGAGACGCTTGCGTAAAGGGACATCCTCCACAAGAACAAAATCATACAAAACAGTTACCTTCTGCAAACAAATTTCTGTATTTTCATACATTCGTGTGCGTTCGTTCCATAAAAAGAAATAGCTGATCGGCAGTAAAACACCCCCACACTTCTCCTCAAAGTCCAATCACACTGCTACGTGACTTTAGGCGAATGATAGGTGACATGCGAACATGTGTATATATGTGTGCGGCATCTAATCCAGCATGTGTCAATAGTATTCATTCTTTATGAATTATGTGAACTAAAACATAGTTTATTCCCGAGATGCTAGTCCACAATGCAGATTTATACCACAATACGAATTCCAGCAAAGACACGCGCATTCAACTCTCCTTCACCACCATTTAACCTCGTCAGGGAATTTAAGGAAAGACATCACAGTGCGAAAAAATTACAGCATATTGCAGCCAGTGCATTACAGAGACCATGAAATGTTAGAGTTATGTTTATCACTTTCGAATGAAGAAAATTAATTCTGTGTAAAAAATGTTTTTGTAAATAAATTCTGTCACGTACATTACCTTTGGTTTTTTCGTATAAAAATTGAAATGTGAAAGTTTTTATTGATTCCAGCGAAACCAAAGATATCTTTTGATGCTGTGAAATCAGGAAATAAGGGGGAAAATACGATGATTCTCCACTTATTCATACGCCAATCATACACGCACACCTGCACACATACACACACACAGAGTCCGAAATATCCCAATTGCAGGCGAGACTGATAGACGCGTTAAAAAACTATTAAGACAAAAGCATACTTAAAGAAGTGGTCACGAGTCCCAATACAGAAGTAAACGAAAGGCACGTGCAGTCGTAATCTGAGCTCGCGCACACGGCCAGCCGCGCTGCACCAGGTGTTGAATTGAACTTTGCCCTGGCGCACTGACCGCCGGGGGTAGTCTTGTCGATCCTGCAGCTTGTTTTATTTCTCGCACAAGCCATCTTTAATTCATATGATCATAAACACAAATATCTACTCGCACAAGTCAACACCATGGTAGACCCATGTTCTAGGGGACGCGGGTTCGATACTCGACTCGTTCGGCCCGAATTTCAATTTTAAAAATCACTCCAGGTGAATGCCGGGGTGGTTTCTTGGTCGAGTTCTAACTTGTTCCCGCTTGCCCTAGCAACTCGCTACGTCTGAAAATAGTATATAATTTAATTTTATTATTATTTTAGCTTTTAAACCACCTAGATAATGTAAACTCACGCTACTATTAACAAGAATCTACTACAGCCATAAATAAACATTTTTTTATATGTAGTCATAATAAGAGGAAGGGGATTGCGCCGTTTTCTCTCACATCGAAGTCGCAGCATCGGGCTTTCTGAATCACGAGTCTGCCACGTCTCGAGGATGAAAATCATAAAAAAAATTGCAGCAAAAATGTGTACGTACTAACTTTAAAAAAATCACTTTATTGAGCACAAAGATTAAATTTGGTATCAGCAATTCCTCGCATATTTCAGGCATACTGAGATACCATTTTGCATTTTACAGGTATTTAAAGCTACCATTACACACACGATGCATTGTTGGCTAGTGTAATAACTCTAGGAATATATACCAAATCGGGTCATTATTATTCTCTTTGTAATCCACCGAACTACTCCTTTCGTCAGCTGTGTATTTACATATAAATATTTCCACGCCCACGTTCACAGTGGTCAATTAATTTTAAACCATTTGGGAGGTAAAAATGTTACTCAATATTCGACCCGCTTACATCTGCAAATACGAATAAAATATTTAACCCTTGTTGAGACGGGAAAACCTATGACTTTTTGCACTGATTATAAAAATATATATACATATATACATACACTCATGCGCGCATGAAACCATAATAAAGTAAAAGAAAATAGGCCACTTATTACAGAAATAGAGGGAAAAAATGCCCAGTTACGAACTTATGATAACAATCTTCATGCCCCGAACTATGCTACATATTTATATTTAGTATTCCATGCGATATTCCAAGGTGTTAAAAAACTAGTATTTTTAAGTCGTGTTAATGTTGAACCTTCAGAGGGAACGTCTATATTCAAACACACCAAATACATAAGCAATTAAAATAAATAAATAAATAAAAATTTTTGGCAGCTAATATAATTTTTTTTATTACACAATACGTGCCATAATAACAGAGCTAAATACCGATTCAAAAATAGTCCCCAGTTCTTTATGAAACTGCAGAGATACATACGCCTGTTGGTAATGTTTCGGTACAGGCATGCCAGTGTATCACATAGACATACGAACGATAAATTTTCGAAAGGTCACAAGCGAGTACTAAAGCACCCATTATCGGTGTTCATTTTTGCGACAAACATTGTGCACCGCCATCCTGCCCAGGAGGAGTTCCGTCGCTTGCTAGCATACTTGCGCTCTATCAGCTCCTTGTGATGCCATGAAGATACAAAATCTCGTATAATGCAAGAAAATAAGCAATATATTCACAAAATAAATATTAAAATTACTCATGTTTACTTACATAAGGTTTGTTACCCATGCAAAATTTAAAAAAAACCCAGGCTGCAGGAGAGTTTACTCATGTCAGAAGGCCAAATGAAATCTGTGAAATTATGAAGATTTTGACACATCTGTTAAGGTTCCCCACAGAAAACGGCATCCCAGGCCCATTTTGCAACTATGGACTCTTCCACGGTGTCACATAAGAGAGGGACTGCAGTGTCTAGATCTCTAGTTTCCTATCACGAGTACGCATACAGCATCCTTTGTTATGTACTCACATTTTCGCACAGGAGGTCCACTGCAACACCACCCCATTCTTAATTGGCCTCTTCCCCCCAACACTACGAGACAAGTTCGATTCCTGGCAGGATCGATCCTAGATATTCGTCATTTCATTCCTCAAAAATAATCCTTCCTCAGTTCGTTCGTTTGTCAAAAAAACTCAGCAGACTTAAACAACCAGAGAAACACGCTATACTTTATAGTGAACCATATTTCCCGTAACGCACCATGTTCGCCTTGGTGCGAGGCGAGTAGTCTGACCACTATACCACCACTGCCCCTAAAAATCATAGGGAATATCTTTACCAGCTGACCATAAACACATTCATACCAACCAGGCCAACCTGGCACCAAAGCCGACTGGACATACCCACCAATAAAACCAACCAACTATCAATACAAATTGGACCAACTAACTAAACCAAACGATTTTGCCAAATGACAAAGTTCCCGGTGGAACCGGCGCTTTCCTCACCAAACCTCCCCTCCTGGTGGCCGATACCTATTAAAAGGTCATACCAGGAGTGCTTCTTTCTACTGTACGTTAACTCCCGCAAACAAAAGCTAGATCGGCTCTTTTGTTTCGCAGAGCACCACCGTGAACTTTGAATTTTGAGTCCGTCATACTGGTCCGAAAAGAATTTAAAAACACAAAAGCTAAATACTTACAACACAATACATTTAAACACTACCGCGCTCGCGCTTCTCCTACACACGAAAAGTTAAGTATAACGCCATTCCCTTAGCACATTCTCGGCCCAGTGCAACCAGGCTGTGTCGGACTAAGATTTGGGAAACAACTGGTAGCCAGGATTGTTTCCCGCCTTATCGCCCCTGGTCACAAAGAGCGTTAATCTACACCACACTGCAGACGTTCGATTCCATTCACACATTAAATGCACTCATTCCACTACCGTTCTCAGGCCTTCGGCCTCGTCCATTCCTGGAAAAACTTGCGTAGTTCCTTCCGACTTCCTAAATCGCATTCCGGGTCCGTCGCTGGCGTCGTTGTAGCTGGGTGTTTCCTGGAACAAGACATATTGTATCCAGGAAGTGGTCAAGATCGGTGGGTTGTCGCATCCGGTGTTTTGGCATGGTACCGCCCGAGGAGAAGGACTAGTACCTGACCACTTTATACCCCGTGAAGAGTTTACCGCAGTCAAAGTACAGCCTCCCGTATGTGCGAGCGGCATCCTTATAGATCTTGGACGTGTCAAATTCTTCCCCGCTTCTCCAGAAGCACTCCTTGAGCAAGCTCAGAAGCGCCCCCGTGTTCGTAGGCAGATCCACCTGGGCGATGGTGAGCCTGTCCACGCACTCCATGTGGGGGAAGAGGATCTTATCTCCCCCATCCATAGACCTAACCAGTAGGGCTACTGCTGCCATCAGGATCGGTGGTTCTTCCAGTCTCGAGAGTTGGGCTCCTCGTACGACCTCGTCGTAGAGTTCCCACGGTTCTTTCAGGTGGGCTCCCAAGGGCCAGGCTTGTGCTGAGGCATCAACAGTGTTCCTATCCGATGGCCAGTCGATGGTAAAAATCATATCAGTTTAGGAAACCATTTCGTTTCTCCTTACCTTAGCTTGAAGGAGAGAGACTTCTCTGTCTGCCGTTTCCTGCTTTACCTCTTCCGTTTCTCTCACCTCGACTACTCTTGGTTTCCTGATAGCATGTGCTGCTCTTCATCTCTGGTCCCTTAGGAGTTTGCTCATGTTGCGAGCAACATGAGCAAATCCCTCCCTTACATATAAGACTGGATTACAGGCACAAGGCCATCCATCATTTGGCCCCTCTGGATTTGTCACATCTGGTGTTGACATATCTGTGGTTTCGTCGTCCAGGTCGACCAAGTGCAGGATCGACCCGGTGACTTTTGGCACCTGTGCCTGCCACACAATAGGAGCCTTCTGATCTGCTGTTGGGCTAGGTTGTGGTGTGGGGCAGTCTGGTTGGGTATTATCCAGAATCACGGTAGGGAAAAGATGTCTAGACATTGTCAGTATCTGAGTTATCTGGATCCGTATCACCCCTGCCAACACCTATCGATTGGTTCAGACTCTGGCTCAGCCACCACACATCGAAGTCTTCATTGCTTTTTCCAGCCTCCGTCAGGAATTCAAGCACTCTAGGTGCAAGAAACCTGTCAGAGAGCATTGCCTGGAGGTCGACTTGGCCGTGACTGCCTTCAAAAAGAGGACCGAAGGTCCTCGATTTTCGGGCAGTCGTGTAGGAGGTGAGCAGAGGTATCTGGCACCCCGCACACCACGCAATTGGGATCTTGTGTTAGGCCAAACGAGGGCAACTTCGCCTTGTAGTTACCATGTCCGGTCAAGAACTGCGCACTGTAGTGACCTATGAAAAGTCACCTCATGGACAGCCTCAGTCGGACATCCGAGAAAATCTCGTATGTGATTCTGCCTTTCTCAGAGTTCTCCCACCTCTCTTGCCAGGTATCAATAGATCTCTATCTGATTACCTTTTGATCTTCTGGGGGGATAGGATCCACCCATTTCCTTCTACTAATTTGTCCACGTTCTTTGATTATTAGATCGAGAGGGAGTTCTGATGCCAGAACTTTCAAAGCGTCATTCGAAGTTGTCCTATACACTTTGGTGATGGCCAGTAGCGCAGCGCGCTGTGCGCTGATCACCTTCTTCCTTGTATGTACTTTGTCGACCTCCGGGTACCATACACCTGCGGCATATGTTATCACTGCCAAGAGGACTGATCTGTACATCAACTTCAATGTGTGGTAATCGAGTCCCCAGTTTGTAGGTGCAACAGCTCTGAGTCGGTGGAACATCACAACGGCCTTGTTCGCCGCATAGTATACGTGCCCAGGGAACGCAAGACGTGTCTCAAGTATGACTCCGAGGTACTTCATTTTTTGGACGAGTTTCACAACTCGTCCTTCGAAACGTATCACTGGCTTTCTTTGGAGGTTTCCTTTGATAATTAATCCGTTCATTTTCTCAACCGAGAACTTCAATTTGAAGTTCTCAGCCCAGGTGGTAATCTTTTTCAGGGCACTTTCCGTTTTCTCCTCCAATTCTCACCGTGAACATGCTGGTATGAGCAGGAGTCCATCGTCTGCATATCCATAGATCAAGCAGCCATCCGGGAGGGTTAGCCGCAGCAATCCTTCGAATATGATATTCCACAATATCGGGCCAAGGACGGATCCCTGAGGACAACCTTTCAACCTTGCCAAATGACAAGGCGACCAGGTCAAACAACCGACAAAACCAACTAACACCATACTAGGCCAACTAAACAACAAAGCTGACAGACCATAAATACTAGCCAAACCAATCAACCATACAGACTGACCATACCAGCTGGCCAACCAAAATATCCTAACCAAGCAACAATAAAGACCAACCACCAAAACACGAGATCTAACACCACGACCAACCAGATCATACCGACTGGCCATACCTACACACATCCAAATGGAGCCTTAATAACCAAAATTTTAAAGTATCATTAACAGCTGCCAAGGCCAACTGGAGATACCAGTCGATAAGACCATACCAAACGAACATATGCACCCACCATAGCAACCATCGGGTGCAACCGACGACTAAAACCATCTTACCTTACATACAATCTATGCCCACCAGCATTAAACATTACCCATACCAACCAACTATTACAATCAACAATCAAGGGTGACTGAATTTAACAACCAACAAGACCAACCAACTATAAAGACCAATCTAACCAACCAACTAACCAAATTATCACTGCCAAGCGACCAAACTGGCCGACCATGCCAGACAACCAGGCGAAAAGGCCAACAAGACCGAACAACCATACAGGCTATCTATAACAGCTGACCATCCATATACACTGGAGAGCCAAAAAAACTCGTAAAGGCGTGCGTATGCAAATAACAGAGGTATGGAACCAATCAGAGTAACGTGATGCGGTCGGCAGCGACTATATAAGACAACAAGTGTCTGGCAAGGTTGCTAGATCGGTTACTGCTGCTACAATGGCAGGTTATCAAGATTTAAGTGAGTTTGAACGTGGTGTTATAGTCGGCGCACGAGAGATGAGACATAGCATCTCCGAGGTAGCGATACATTTTGGATTTTCGCGTATAACCATTTCACAAGTGTACCATGAATATCGGGAATCCGGTAAAACATAAAATATTCGACATCGCTGTTGCCGGAAAAAGATCGTGAACGAACGGGACAAACGACGGCTGACGAGAATCATTAAACGTGACAGACGTGCAACCCTTTCTCAAATTAGCGCAGATTTCAATGCTGAGTCATCAACAAGTGCCAGCATGCCAACTATTCAACGAACCATCATTGATATGGGCTTTCGGAGCCGAAGGCCCACTCGTGTGCCATTGTTGATTGCACGACACAAAGAATTACGCCTCGCCTGGGCCCGCCAACACCGCCATTGGACTGTTGATGACTGGAAACACGTTGCCCTGTCTGACGAGTCTCGTTTCCAATTGTATCGGGCGGATGGATGTGTACGGGTACGGAGACATCCTCATGAATCCATGGACCCTACATGTCAACAGGGGACTGTTCAAGCTGGTTGAGGCTCTGCCATGGTATGGGGCGTGTGCAGTTNGTTCAAGCTGGTTGAGGCTCTGCCATGGTATGGGGCGTGTGCAGTTGGCGTGAAATGGGACACCTGATACGCCTAGATATGACTCTGACAGGTGACAGATACATAAGCATCCTGTCCGATCACTTTCACCCATTCATGTCTATTGTGCTTTCCGACGGACGTGGACAATTCCAACAGGTTAATGCGACACCCCACTTATAGAGAGATGCTACCGAGTGGCTCCAGGAACACTCTTCTGACTTTAGACATTTCCATTGGCCACCTAAATCACTAGACATTAACATTATTGTGAATATCTGTGATGCCTTGCAACGTACTGTTCAGAAGAGATCTCCACCGTCTCGCACTGCTATGGATTTGTGGACTGCCCTGCAGGATTCATGGTGTGAATTGCCTCCTGCATACCGTCAGACATTTGTATAGTGCATGCTACGTCGTCTTGCGGCACTTCTGCGTGCTCGGGGGGCCCTACACGATATTAGGCAGGTGTGCCAGTTTTTTGGCTCTTCAGTGTGTGTATATATATATGGGAATGTGTGTTTGAATGTTTGTTTCTCCCTCTTTCACGTCGGAACAGAGCAATGGATGGACTTGATTTTTTGCACTGATATAGTTGGAGGACCGGTAAGTGACATAGGCTACTTTTTATCCCGAGAAAATATCTTATTTAAGTTTCTTATTAAAAGCCTTATTGGAAAATGAAAAAGTATACAAACGGATAACCAATGCAACATGAACAATGCAACATCAACAATATAATGTCGCAACTGAGCAACAGATCAACGTAATTTCTTACACAGAAATAGCTGTAGGGCTGAAAGGTGATATTGGCCACTTTTTCTCGCGAGAAAATATCTCAAAAAATTTACAAACAATAATGATAGTGAATCAAGTCGGAAAAACGTTTGCCGCCTGCGCGCTCTGTTGCAATGTGCTGTCTAAACTGTTAAAGATGGAACAATATTATGTAGTAAAGAATTGGGTAGAATAAAAAGACCTAAAAAATGTTCCGCGGTAACATATATCTATCTATAACAGAGAAATACTAATAAGTGTTTTTACCAGAGATAAAACTTTTCCTTCCTTCATTGCCAAATTTACTGGGCGCATGTTTTATTCGCCTGGAACGATTTCGAAAAACCATGGAAAGCCAAAATGAGAATGGCCGGACTGGTATTAGAACCCCGGTCCTCCCGAAGGCGAATGTATTGGCTTGCCCCTGCGCTATTTCGCTCAGGCCGTACCATGAAAGATCGGTGGCTGCGCTTCTGTACTGTAGTAAAAGTTCAAATAGGCTACTTTATATCCCAAAAAAATGTCTCATTCCCTCAAAAAAATATTTTATTAAAATTAGCGCATGGGGTACAATAGTACGTCAATGCTCGATATATCGATATTTCGATATTTATAGACATGTCGATATTTATAGATATATCGATAAGTATCGATATGGAAAATAACTTACCGATTGATATGTACCAGCAAAATGTATCGGTCCTTGCTTATACAATAGCCTAACTAAGATATAAATGCGAAAGTGTGTTTGTTTGTTTGTTCTTCCTTCCACGTCGCAACGGAGCAACGGATCGACGTCAATTTTTGCAGAGAGAGAGAGAGAGTTGGAGGGCTGGGAAGTAACATAGGCTACTTTTTACCCAGAGAAAATTTCTCATTCCCTTGGGGAAATTCTTATTGAAAAATGAAAAAGTTCACAAACGCCATAGCAATGGAACGTCACAACCTAGTAACTGATCGACGTAATTTCTTGCTCAGAAATAGTTTGACGGCTGGAAGTTGATATTGGCTACTATTTATTGTGAGCAAATATTTAAAAAAATTTGCTTTCGTTGGTTGGTTTACCGTACGCGGACGTGGAGAGCAATTGTGGCGGTGGGTGGAAGAGATCGACGGGGGGAGGGGGGATAACATTATTAAAAAAAACCTAAACAATAATTTCGTAGTCCATGCGAACAGAGCCGCGGGCACAACTAGTACCTAATAATTATTCCATCAAAGTCAATCGGCCATCAAGACCGACTGGAAATACTGACCAACTGGCCCACCAACTGGTAAGAACAAACTAGGCCCACCAATAGAAACCAACTGATTATACCAAACAACCATACCAACCATACCAGACGACCAGGTTAGCCGATCAACCATGAATAATATCTATACCAGCTGACCCTAACAATTACCCATGACACCAAATTAGGCTAACCGACCATCAAGGCAGAATGGATTTACCAACAAACATAACCAATCAACTGAAAATATCAACTGGACAAGCAACCGAACCAGCAGACCATTCAGAAAGAATATGCTCATAACCAGAGAGACCAGACATATAAACCAAACACAAAAGATATGCCATATGAACATACCAAATGACCATACCGACAGACCAGGCCGATCGACCATGCCAGACTGATCATTCCAGCTTACCATACCAGACGTCCAATTCCCAAACAAGTTAACCATGCCAACCGACCAACAAGACTAGCAGGCATAATAACAATCAAGGTTGATCAACTGAAAAGAATGATGTGCAAGGACAATCCGCAAGTAAACCAACTAATATATTCAATCAGAATAACCCAACAGACTAACCCACCAGACCAATCAACAAGACCTTCCGACAAGTCCAAAAAACAATACAACCCAGCCATACGAATCACACCGAATGGCAATACCAACACCGATGTCGTTCATTCTCGAAACACGTCGCATAAAACGAACCTCATTGCGAAGCTCATCACGAAAATCTTCGGAAATAATCTCGCCCATCGCGATCATGTAGCGAATCGATTTACGATTACCCCAATACGATGCGAGCTTGTCAGCAAGCCACATCGTGAAACAAGGTTCGAGCTATACGAAACATGTCTCAAAGCATATCGTGGAACATTACACGAACCAAGGCCCGAACTGCGATAAATGCCTTGAAGTATGTGGTGGGTCATGACGATAATTAAGATATGAGGTTCAAAATAAGCCTCAAAGCAGGTCGCGGGTCATTTCACGAACCAAGGCCCGAGCCACGAAAATGACAGTAGATAGGTTAGGTTCCTTCGGAAGCAAAGATGTGGGGTTGTGGATCGTTGTGATTTCGAAGTGTGGGTAGCAGTAATTGTATAAATTATTGACCCTGACTATCATATTTGACAACCATGATCATTAGCTTGACCTGTGATGACCATAGGACGACCATGAAATTAAAAAATTGAGAAAATCACATAAATTCGAAAAAAAAAAAATACTTCAAATGTTGAAATATTTAAAAAGTTCTACAAATTTTTAAAATAAAAAGTTGGACATGTAATAAAAATGAGAAAAAAATTTGGAACCCTCCTGAAATTTTCAGAAATAAATATTTCCAAAAAAAATATTATTTAAAAACTTAAACGTAGGAGATCTGGGGTATAGTTCTATACCGATAGTGGAACACACCCACTTTCTGTAGAGTGACCAGCAGACTACTGATACCCACCACTGTGTTTCATTAGCTATCTAGAAATCCATCATTAATACAAATACTCGCCTTCAAAGAATTGCTGGCTTTACATCACACCTCACCAACCCTACTAACACACTTCTAACCAATTTACCTACTCTATCTCAATGCGCACCACTACCACCATACTTTCCAAGTGAATTAGTCTTTTGCAGATAAATAATGTTATCAAAGTCGCAATATGTCACAGTTCTTCATCTGATGCGAGGGGCCACATATTGCTCCTTTTCCCTAATGTTTTTAACATTCGGTTTAGTAATTTATTTTATGGTCGGCATTTCCCTTAGATACAGCAGATCAAGGGGTATTATCGGTGTGGCTCGCAATTGCACATTAAATTTTCCCATCAAAGTAAAATAGCTGCTCAAATTCAAGTACCTGTTTTAACCAGCGAGCTAGTAGAGTGAAGAGATAAAAATTAAGAGTTCGTTTTATGGTGTGCCTGCCACCAGTACCCCGACTTTGCCTTTGGTGCTACCATCTCTCATTCCAGCTAGACTGTTTACATTGCCGACGATGCCATTAGCAAAACATAAGGGTAAGCCCTTAAAACTTGGAATTCTCAAAAACAGCACAAACTGAATCAGCTTTATACAGCATACCATGATATAGGACCTTTTATAAGCTTAGTTGGCCACCATTTTTGAATCACTGCCGATGGAGCCTCCGAACTAAGTAGATAACACTTCAGACACCTATATGCCACATTATTCGAAAAGTTCTTCTACATGCATAGTTAGCTTAACATACTCTTAATACATTTATGGTTATATATAAGCCAACATACCACACCATTGCCAATTCAGTTAAGTGAAAATATTTCTACAATTTTTATACAAACCATGGTAAACATGGTCAATGCCACAGTTATCACAAACATGCAAACACACCAACATACATTTAGGTTACCAACCAAAAATACCGATCGTCAATATGAATCGATATCAAGACCGATCATACCAACCATCAGTACCGACCAGACTATCCAAAATAATGACCAACCATACAGATTGTTCGTGAGAGTTTATCATACCATACATATATACCCACCCAGGAGGCTATGTTGCCATTAAGGCCGACTGAACATACCAACTGATAAGACTAAACATATGGCAAGAAAAAACACCCATGCCAACCAAGTAGGCTAACAAACTAAGTAGCAAGACCAACTGACAATACTGATGGACCAGACTGGCCAGCCATACTGACCAACAATAAAGGACAACCATACCAGCTGGCTAACCAAAAGCCCATATTAACAATACCAACTGACTATCAACAGCGACCACCAAGGCGATTAACAATATGTTGAAAAACCAGGCTAAGATAGACCACCAAGACCAATTAGACCATACAATCTGGCCATGCCAACTGGCCATATAAACCCAACATAAAAAGAAACCTCAAAATTATACCTGGAAAATTAATGTCACTGGCCATCAAGACCGACTGGACATAACAACCTACGAGGTCGACCAACTGGCAAGACCAATGGACCAGACCACTTGGCAAGGCTAATCAGACCACCTGACCAATAAGGCCGACCAAAACAACCAACTATGAATACCGACCAACCATTTAGACTGTCTATACCAACTGACCATACCAAACACCCACACCACCCAGCCAGGCCAACATATCAATAAGGCCCATGGGCCAGATGAACCATACCAACTGACAGTATCAAATGTCCATACTGACTGGCCAGCTACATGAACCAACCATACAGACTGATTATGCCAGACTGACCCACAATCAAGACCAACTGAACAAACCGGCAAAAACCAAAGGACCATACCAAAGGATCAGACCAACAAGTCATGCAAAATTACTTCACTCAAGAATGACTCCACACAAGACTGATGCCACCCAAAACTGACTCCTGCCCAAGGAGGTTGTATATAGTAAACTTCAAGAGAAGCCCTTGTCGGCATGGTGGTGAAACCAGATTAAGGGAGAACAAAGTTGAAAGAGGAACAGAGGAGAGTGCATTTGCCAATACGAAGTGAATTTTAGCAAAGATCGCAGCAAACATAATGATTTCGTGCAGTGTGTACAAAATGATATGGCTGCAGTAACGACTTGAACGTAAAACATGTAAATGAGGCATTTCATAGAAAAAAAAGTATGTTATTAGCTACTTCACTGCTTATAGCCATGTGTCATATTTATATTGAAGTTAAAGCAAATAAAATTTTTGTTCTATGCAAAAAGCAACTCACGTGATAAATGATTACTCTTTACTTTACAGAACATTTCTAAACCTCTCATTTAGCATCTCTGTAATTATTTTGGACTATTTCCTTTTACAGACATCCGAAATAATCAGACTGTTTTTTTTTTACTCTCCGTTAAATTTGTTTTTCAATATAATTGCATTATCGATTAAACTTGTCACAATTACAAATTATTTCGTGAAATTTATCTACACGATTATCAGTTTACTGAGTAATCCTTTCTGCTTAGTCATACCATTGTTTACACAAATATTTTTTTAAATAAACAAATGTTTTTGTGTTATGCTTAATTGTAATTTCGTATTTTTCAGTTGTTAATTATTTCATATTTATATTAGTTCTATCTTTGTAAAAACTAACTCATATTGTAGAATACGTGGTTATGTCTGTGTAGCCTTAATATTACGATTTTTAATATATATTATGTTGCAGTTATTTAAAAATAACTAGTCAACATGAAACTTAAATTAGTTATTCTATTAGACTTAATAAATCACAAAATGCTGCAGCTATGAAAACATATGCTAACAAACTTATGTTACAGCTTGGCTATAACAGGTCATGACCAGTCATTTAATGATTTTTAAAATTCTTGTCCCTACGTGGAATCTAACCCATGCCACCTGATTCCGAATTTAGGAATCTGGCTGGGAATTTGGGAACAAAAAGAGGGTTCGGCATAAATTTTTTTCATATAGGCACAATGCTGAATATATATTGAGTTGGTGTACTCTTTAAACGAACTCCATTCCTGATAATTCACATTAACCATAGAATTCTATACACTTTTCAGATCATTATATGAAAATTAGGCCAATGACAATTCCGCAACCTTCACGTAAAATGACGTTTCTTTCTCTACATTTCATACACTTTCAATCCACATCTATTTTATCAAACAAAATACAATTTTAAAGCATTTTACTATTTAAACTATAACTTTCTCAAAATGTACGGCATATATTTAGTAAATATTTTTTGCTAAAATTGTTGTACATTATTGTTAAAAGGTAGCTGGTCAGGGATGGCAAGGAAGAAACTGAGCATAAATTCTTGTAATATGAAACAACTTAATCATATTTGCACAATACTTATTGGCATTTCTGTGTTACTTTCCATTTCATATGCTTTATCATTGAATTCCACTTTGCACATACTTTCAGATGCCGTAGAAATAAATGTATGTTTCCAGGGAAACATTCACATGAGGTTTAATTATTTCTGTCCGTAAACGTGTTACTAATAGTCACTTTGCGGCATATTGCTGGCCCCCGTATGTAATTTCATTTAATGAAAACAGCATTTCGTGATCTTCAATCGTTCTGGAACTTTTTTTGGGTGGCGGGGGTGTCCTTGTTAGGCGAAACAGCCTGTATATACCAGCGACACCTAGCAGGGAGCATCAGAAATAAAGGTGGTTGTCAAGCGAGAGCGAATAATTCATGATCGACGACTATGACATCAGTACTCTTAGTAGTCATAAAAAAGGATAATGGCAACCACGTCACACACTAGCAGATCGCAGTTGATCGAAGGTAGGTAATTAGGAAACAAATTTTCTCCGAAAAATAAATGACAAACGAAAAACCACAACATGGCAGTCGAGTAGAAGTGAATAATTAGAAACAAAAATTGCAGTCTGATGCAATGTGATGGGCAAAAGTCAAGGTCAAAGACAAATCCAAGATGGCATCAATGCATGTGACGTCATCCAAGATAGTGGACAGAAACTGGGAACTTTACTCTTCATCATTTTCCTAGATTATCCATTAGCTATCTACTGGTGTTCTGGAGCTTAGCCAGTTTTAGGTGGCAGCAGCTTATGTTGTGTGGTTTCGGAGCACCACCAGTGTGTTAATGTGTCGGTTGAACACACATGCTTTAATAAATCCTCACACGAAGGGGTTTAACCAATAACAAATTAAATTGCAATAGTAAAAATGTTATATTTATGCGAAAAGGAAGGTAATTCTATATTATTTAATTCTTTCGATCGATCCATGTATATTTTAGTTCATAAATGAACTACTGGGAAATTCTTATACAGGTAAAAGTTTTGTTGTCGGTCTGCTGCTTTTCGTTGTATCGTTGTTGCCTATTTCTCGTTATAATTTTTGGTGTGCATTTTTCACCCTCATGTAGGCATTAATATTGAATTATTACTTTTGCATGGTTATTTTTTCTGTTTCGATTTGCTTTTAGCTTTTTAACTATCTGTTATAAATATTTTTGTTTTTTTTATCTTGAATGTTTAGATAAACAATTTTTTAATTTGGATTTTTTTTTATCTTAGGTACCTTTTCTCGTAACCACCTTCGGTGGTAGAGAAATTCCGACATATTTCTCTGCTTAATTCATCCGCACCGTTGCAACGGAATTTCGAAAACATTAAAAATGGTACCGGCGCCCATTTCCGAGGTCACGTGTTCGTCACATCAGGTTGCCAAGTCTACAAAAAAAACATCCCTCTGTAGTTGGAAGTGCACGCTCCTCAGGCAGGGACCGTGGGGAGCAGGGAGGCCGGAGGAGGATAGCGCCTCCCTCGGGTGTGCGCGATGCGGCGAGTCACAAATCCCAAACCATTAAATATAGCGTCCCCGGTCGCCACTACTGGAACGAGACCAGCTCCCTAATTAATCCTGCAAATCTTTATTGAACGGATGAATAGTCGGCTCATCCCCGGCGCTCGATTCCATCGCGTTAGGTACGCTGCAACTTGACGGTCGATGCGGCGAGGGAGCAGAGAGGGTTGCTCAGGGGGTAGGGCTTTGCGCGTGAGCAGGGGTCGGGCGCCGTCATGCAGTTTTAATGAATGAGAGGCCCGGCAGCGAATCCTGTTAATTCTGACACGCGGGATCAAGTGGCAGAGTGAAGGAACTACGTGCCGAGCCGAGTCCAACAAATACACCGTGGAGAAACATTCAGTTGCTGATGCCAAGTAAATTTGCTTCAAAAGTACTCGTTTACAACGAACAATTGAGGTTTGCTCGGCTAATCTGCTCTTGTTCTAGACATCTGCATTCGTTCCTTTGAACCAAATAATTCATTTTAGGATCATTTGTTGGGCCAAACAAATATTTTGTTGCTTCAGCATCATCTACGTGTATTTAGTACAAACGGCTCTATTACAAGTACGTTAAACTAATCGGTTTGGGTACCTTAAACATTAAACATATCACTGTAGAGTCAAATCAATATTTCATTTGAAGTAAACAAAGCATTTGGTTAACCGGGACAATCTGATGTGAATTACTATAGAATGTCTTGCGGAAACGAAATTAGCTCTGTATTATTTGGTTGGCTTAGGGATAATAAAGCCATTTGATTGCCTTCGTTCGGAAATACAGTTCGAGAGGTTGTTTTTGTAATTTTTCGTGTCAATTATGATAGTAACAGTGTTTGCTAGTAGTTTTATTGATGCTTAGTAATGGCATAAACAAATAAACAACTACTATTGTACAAGTTCAAAAGGAAACAAAATTAAATACTGTAAAACTTGAAAATGTTTTAAGTACGAACAGGTACTATATCAGTACATTATATATGTACATACATTCAGACTTTGTCAGTTGTCATATTAGTCGAGGTTGCTCAAGCGTACCGTTTGGGGATTCAAATGTTACGTTTTCGAATCTCGGTTTTGCGCTAAACGTTTATTCATAACCGTAACTTGTTAACGTACTTTGATCCATACAAATCTTAAGTTGAACAATTCAAATCTCTACAGGTTTCTGACAGCCAAATATAAGCAAATAATTTTTAGGTTTCGCCAAACAAAATATTTAACTACCGCTATAGAACAATTATTTTTGTTGGGCCAAAAAAACCTTATTTTATTCAGCAAAATCTTCTCAACGGTGATATCGCTTCGGTGAAAGTTGTCAGATCTCCGCCATTAGTTGGTATGAACGTCACATATAAACTTTTCACAATGTTGATTGGTATAAAAATCTCAAATGCACTTGTGCCTTTTAGTAGATGAAAAACTGATATTAATATCTAAAGACTACCAGTGGTAATATGTTCGAACTGTCATGTCATGTTATAAACTCTTATATAGCAATGGTAATATTTTATGCGAGCCCTACTGTATATTTACGTATTTTAAATAACCCTAATTACTTTGTGGCCAAACAATGTATTTTAAACCGGATTATACTAAACACATACATGGATACAATTTGAGGGAGATAAAGTAAGACTTGATTCATATACTCAGACTTGCTCCACCTCTTTTTTCATGACTTCTAAACTTCTACATTAACGTGAAAAGAGAAAATATATGTACACGCCATTGACTCTGACACACAGGCCTGTTTTTAATTATTGTGCCGCCCTGGGCACAGNGCTACCAACAACAAACATAACAAACTACGCCAGTTTTGATTTGAGAGGGATTACTCAATTAGTAGTCTTTCGGAGTGTCTTCCATTATCCATCACCTACGGACGCGCCATGTTCTGAAATGGCAAAGGGCAACTGTCAAAAAAATATGTCGAAGTTCAAAGTGCATTGTTATAACTTACGATTGTAGGAAAGTGTTTGTTCAGTTTCGCCCAACTTCAGCGATCTGCCCAGTCATTGCAGCCCAGTAAACAAACCGTCTGCAGATGACAATCATTTCCCGAAGACAATGAATCCCGAACAACGAACCACCCTCCCACCTCATCACTGTTTTATCTTGTTTATATATATTATTCTATCTAGTTTAGTTTGTCATCTTTCATTTGATTTTTCATAATTTTTTTATTTTACCTAAACTGCTTTTTTTTCTTTACTGAGATTTCCTGGAGGAAAAGTACTCGATGATACCACTGAAATTTAGTTTCATGTGATATCACTTCGTGTGCAGAGAACCATGAGAATATTGAGCTTTCCTTCTTTGAGCGACGATTTGTTATTCTTTCTTAATCCTTTTAGGTGCTCAAAACCCTCTTTCTTCTGAGAAATTACTCACAGGTATTGCCAATCCTGCATCATACGCCCCACTAAACAAGTAACTGAAATACTAAACAAATTAACTAAGTTTCCAAAAACAGTCTTTTGAATGGTTTAATTCAAAGAATACAATCAAAATCACGTACATTTATTTTATAATTAAAATTTTAGATTTACACTTTTTTTCATTTAATTTGCGCTCCTAAACTTGGTGTTCCCCATAGCCCGGGCTCAGTAAGCCCACGTTTGAAAGATGGCCTGCTGGCATAGGAAAACCTGATCCAGATGAACGAGAACATTGACTTTTTTTTTGTTTTTGTTTTTTTGTTATCATTTGTTCTTACTGGGGTAATACTTAAACTTTTTATTTCCTGGTTTGAACCGATCTTCATATTTTCAAGATGTAAATGTAGAAGCTCAATTTTTTTATGACAGAATAATACCGTGCAATATTTTAACCGCACCTCTTCGGACCAACATAACTGGATCACATTATTAATGATACTTATAATTAATAATTATGCATAACAATATACATAAATGGACATAGATAAGTAAAATCTTAGAATACTTACATTAATTTTTATCCTGTGCCCCTCGTGTCAAAATATCATAAATTATAATGTGTGAAAATCAGAATAATATAAGTGAGTACAAGTCATACAAAACAATGAATAGCGTGCAGGCAAGTGAGAAAGGTAAACATTTACAGAGCTGCCTCGTTTAGGATATGATAGGCAAATCAGGAAACAGAGATTCACATTGATATCTCGTCGTACTGATATTGGATGTATTTTGAAAGTATTATTTTGCTTTCCTGAAAACTTGTAACTTGTTACTGGTGCCCTTTATAACGCGCATCATAGAATTATTCGCAGGTAATTTTTTTTCATGGAACCTTTACTCGTAACCTGTTGGAAGAAAGATAACTTCGATTCATGAAGCTGTTTTTCACTCACAAACAATTTTCTTGTAGCATAAAATTAGTTCAGCAAGGATGACCTACAACTTCGTTATCATCGCCTTCAATTTATCACCTTTATAAAATTTGTAGGTGACAGTACACGAACCCAAGCAATTGGCATGAATTTACAATTGTTTCATTTTTGCTACGTAATATCCCCCTAAACTCGAATATATATTAAGAATATGCCTTAGTGACGAAATTCTGTGATGAGAACATGTTTTTAACTACTGCGAAATACAGAAGAAAGATCGCGGCTCCACATGCCAACTGCACCAATCAAAAACTCCGCTGAAAATATGAGTGTCTCTTAGCGAATACACTCCAGGAAAATCTGTATCATCACACCCAGCCTAATAAATTAAAAAGTCCGTCATAGTTTTTCTGGGCGAGAACTTGCTCATATGTGAAAAAAAAATTACTTTATAGTAATAGTTACCTTAATGTCAATCGTTTTATTTATGTGTACTTTTTTTTCTCAGTTTTACTATAAGAAAAGCAAAAAAAAATAAAATCAGTCTTGTGCGTAAATGCAAAAATTCACCGATATGAAAATATATGTTTACTTGAGACCATCGCTCACACTAACATGCACATTTCATGAAGTAGGTAGGACTTAGCATCTCGCCGAAACCGAGGTCAAGTTGCTCAGAGAAGCAGCGACGGGAACGTGGTAAGTAACCATCCCAACATTCACCTGGATTGATTTCGGGAAACCGCGGAAAACCGAGATCAGGATGGCCGAACCAGGAATTGAACCCAGTTTCTCCCGAGTTCGCATTTACCACTGCGCCACATCGCTCGGTCAAATTTCATCAGCGTACACATATTTCAGTATATAGGCTGTTCATGATAAACTGAGCACTTTCGAATTCCCTGCATAAGATATTCTTGTATGCACGTTGTGTATTCTTTTACAATACGTGAAATCAACATTGTCATGGTCCTCGTTTCTTTATTCATTCGCCGGTCAAATAAAATTATAAAAGCAAATATTTTCAAAATTTGGGAATTATTACACTTAAGTATGCATTTAAATAAAATGAAGAAAAAAAATAATTTCGGTAAAGACCAATCTTTACGTGACAGTTTTAATTCAACGTTCAAACATGGAACTACTTTCCATCCGTCGTTACCAAATTTGCTGGGCGCATACCAGTGTTCCCGTTAAAATATACGCGGTTAGGAGCAGTGAGATTTTTCTAATTTCTAAGATTTACTTCAAAAGTGCTCACTTTACCATGAACAAACTTCAATCATAAGTAATTATATCTTATAGTATCTTGTAGGCATACGCTGACAGTGAAAATAAGCAAAGGCCTCTTCATCTAAAGTTATCTGTTCAGTGTTCTTCAGCACTGATTATTGTGAAAATATACTGAAAGTGTTTATGTTGGCAATCGTTTCATTCGTATGCTAGCTCCAGTCAAACATGGCATTTTAAGGTGCATCAGTGCTACCAACAAAACCACAGATTCTTCCTTACGTCAGCTGCCACCGTAACATCCACAGAGGTCAACGACTGTTCGGTTTAAACAACATCCAGCAAACAGTTCTAGAATACGCAACATGGTGACAGTTGGGACCGAGCTACTAAAGTGAGGGGGGAACACGAGTAGCCACCTTAAAAACCTCTCGACTTAAAGTACAGTATTTGCAAAACACCATGAATTTTAAATGATTGCAAAAACTTATATGAACCAATTAAGGCAATTCAGTTTAAAGTTCAAGGTTCTTTTACAGGGGTAAGACGTGTACGAATTATCCCACTTACTTGCCAGGATTTTTTTGTAATGAATGAACATAAAACACGTTTCCTTACATTACGTCCAAAAATGACCATGCTGAAAAACACCATAGTTTTGAGGGTGGAAGGGAGGAGAAAGAAGCGCAATTTGTATGGGATCCTTATTGATGTGGACTGAACATCAGTATGTTCTTTGTTGTGGTAGTGTCAAACGCGAGGCCTCTTATCGGTAGTTTGAACTCACAAGGGATCTAACCCAATGCTGTAGGATATGAACCTTTTGTTATTTACGTACTGAATAATATTCATTAATCTTACTAAAAGTGCGCTAGTGTAACAAGTTACTGTTTCAATATAACCAACGTTCTGCTTGATGCATGTGACTTTAAATCAAAAATATGCCAAAACGTATTTGGTCATAGTGTGCAGGACATCCAATTCTGAAAAATTGATGTAGATAATTGGTATGCTGTTAATTTATTTAGCTGTTCTTTGTAACCCGAACGCTAGACTTTGAGGGAAGCATTAAAATCCAGCATAAGTCCCAAGGTATTGCATTCTTACAACGTCTGGCATGTAAAGTAATAGCCTACGCGTCTGCAAAAATGCTTTAAACTTCTGAATTCATGGTTTCTTGGCAAACTTGCAATCTTTGAGAAAATATAGAGGTAAATATGTACATGCCGGTTTTCATAAACAACATTGAAGCAAGTCTAGTTAAAATAAGATGTTGCATAAATTTCTTCCACTATTATTAATTGTCAATTTTTTTGTGAACCGAAGCTGAAGACACGCTAATAAAAAAAACAATAGCAATTCTGTAATGGTTTCTTACGTTAACAACGTAAATATCCTAGTATGGAAGCAAGTATAATTAGGCCTTTCTCATGATTAACAAAAAATAATATAACACATGCTATCTTGTTTCAGCAACTCAATTGATGATGACGATTTATTTGTAGTTAGCACTCAACGAACATTTTTTGTGTAACCAATTTTCAAAGTGAATGGCTGAAAATATGCGGATTTCAGTTACATTTATACTTTGCCCGTGAACAATTTTTCTTGCGAAGCATTTCATGGGTTTTGAATTAATCAACAACAAACTTTATCAGATCTGAATGTCTGCAGACATTATACACGGGTGTAGACAATGATAATGAGAACTGGATACTGATCCTTGAGATAAATAAACCATATTAATTTGGGCGAGTGTCTTCTTTTATGTATCTCTGCTTGTCCACCAGTTCTGTTAAAATCTGTTAAGTTTTCTCTAGAAAATGCGCAGCACCTTATTTTCGATTCGCTACTTCTTTAAAGATATACCAAGCAAGATGGCGCGGAGGATTTACAACCAGAAGGTAACGGGTTCGATTCCCGGCCCTGATTTCGGTTTTCCGAAATCAGTCCAGGCGAATGCTGGAATCGTTATTTGATGTAGGCAATGACAGGTCTATTCCCCGCGCCTGTCTGTGCCAGCTAAATTTTCTAATGTCACTTTGGCGAGACGCTAAGCCACACACAATTAAACAAATAATGTATTTACAAACAATCCCCTTCTAACAGTTACTATGGGCGCTACAGTGACAAGTACTCGAGAAAAAAAAACTGGTTTGTGATGCCGATGAGCCAACTGCTAGAAATAGCAGGCTTAATTATAAAAGAGCCCTTAACTCACATGTCACTGCGGTGTCTACAGACACCGGGAGTTTCAGATTGTGTGACCCTGCGATTACTTTCACGATTCGCCAATGACATATTTTTTAATAACAGAGAAAACTACTGTGCAACACACTCCTATTTACTCTATATAAACACACCACGGGTTTACCACATAAGGCAGCAATGAATTTCACTTGCATAATCCCTTTGCCGCCACGTTTACCCTTATTCCGCAGGAGAATGTATGGCCTCCCGTTTGATTAAACCCTTCACAGTTGTAATCCCACATACATTCAGAGGCAGAAAATTTTACGCCAGCACCCAACCTGTATTTTATGTTCTGCGCGAACCACAGGTTTGTTAATTATTCACTGTTTTCTATTTCACCCCGTCCCACCGTAAAATGGGACCAAATGAACCATCAGAGGAGAGCGATACATATGTACTAACAATCCTTTAACCTCCAAAATACAGATAATTTTTTGAACAACTAATTTCTCATATACAGCATGTTAAAAATATACATGTCGAAATTTTAGGGAAAAACTCCTCGCGTATAGAGTTAAGAAAAACGTTATTAACACAGGTCCAGAAACGTTTCGTTCTTTTAATTCATAACGTACATTTTGTGGCCCCACGGGCTGGATCATGGTTGTGTGGAATGCCATAGCAGCTGTTGTGTGAAGGTAGCCCAATTTCAGGCGTGTCAAACCAACCATTTCATCGGACGCAGCGTACTGTCTGATGTAGTATCGAACAGGAAGCTACGAGTCTCGCGTGCCCATCAGTCGGACGTGGGTACGGATAGAGAGCATCGTGATATGCGGTATCGCCTACCATGCACACAACAGCTGTGATGGTATTCCACACAAAAATGATCCAGCCTGCAGGCCGTACAACGTAATTTATGTAATGGGGGCTGTAGTAAATAGAATTTCTATTAATATAACTGTTTTACATCCTCTGGACATAAGGAGAGTTTTCCCAAAGTTTTGACAAGTTTTTTCGCAACATTCTTTGAAGTTTTTGATAACCATTAATCCAAATTCATCACTACTTTAATACGCGAGTTTCATAATCTTTTCAAGCGGAAAAGCAAGAACATTGGTGTATTTTCCATTTAAATCTAAATCAAGAGAGTTAAACAATATGAGGGCTTAAAAATTGAAATTGTTATAAGTCAAAGATTTAATGCAGTAGTGTATATTAGTCGGTTTTGGCCGAAGACATCTGGCAGCAGGATCAAGGATCCGTCCGTCACCTTGGTAGGCATAGCTAGCGGCCATGTTGGTTGGTGCAAACCGCCATCTTTGATGAAGTCACAGCCAGGGCTCGATGCCTTGTTGGGAGTTCTTCCCCCCGACATCCCTAAAAATTATATTAATAAAATTATTATAATAAAAAAACTTTATTAAAAATCTTTTAATAAAAAAAATATTTATTTATAAAAATTTATAAAAATACCACCCACCTCTATTCATCCACTCACCACACACCACCTCCCTCGCCACTTCCAACACCAAACCCATCCCCTCACCACACACGAACATCCTTCCCCTCACAAAACTCCAATCTACATCCCATCACCACACACCACACCCCTAATGCAACACCTCCCGACGTGCCCACCAACCACTCTCACCTACCAAACACACATCCACTATCATACTGCCCCATCACCTCAAACAAACCCTCCCCCAACTCCATCCAACCACCCTCCTCAAAACCCTTTTCGTCCCACCACCACCAACCCCTTCCTCTAGGTCTTAAAAAGTAAAAATCGAAAATCATGTATAGTCATAACCCCGTTCAAAATGCCTCCCAGTCATAAAAAATATATCATAGCACATTTCTTCATACCAATATTTATTTTTGTTTTTGTGTATTATGAATAAGACAATATATATTTCATTTATCTTGTAAACATTGTATTATTGGTTTATCACATAACCTCAATAACGATAACTTCAAGAACTGTTCCGAATAGAAAATTTTGTTTATAAAAATTCAAAGAAAATATATGGTTGTTTGCATTTTATGTACATTTGAAGGTAAGCTATGTCTCGTTAAGCTCGTTTTTTTTTCAGTTGATTCGGCATCTTAAATCATAGTTTACCCAATTTTACTCAAGTCAGGTTGTAAGCAAGCAAATATTGATAGGCTTATGCTATTATAATTTGAGATTTCTTAGGGCCAGGCTCGTGAAATTCAGTTTGCAACAATCATTTCTAGCTCCAGGAAAGTATTCATGTATAATCCTCATAGACACAGTGATTAAAAAACCTAAAAATAATATTTCCGTCATAGTGGTTTTTTTATTAACAAAATCAGTTTAAAACAAGGGAATAAAATATTTAGGGTTCAAATATTAAAATATTTTTATGAGTTTTTTTCAAAGCCCATTCAAATTTATGACTACAAAATTATTCATGGTCGTCTGCATAAAGACTGCATCCATATAAAATTCACCTTCAGTTCTAATTCGTTAAACACGGAACCAACTGTTCGGGCACTCATGAACTTCGTGCCACCATGCAGTATGATTGAAGTCAAATTCCTTGCAGCAGAAGCGACACCGGTATGCCACTGAAAGATGATACAATAGCGTACCCAGATGGTTCGGATGTTAACACGTCGGAAGGAGCAGGAACCATGGATGAAGATGTATTCGTGGAAATAGATGTTGCTCCTGGTGATGAGGTGCCAAGTACGTCGTTCACACTGGTCGCAGAAGATTTTGGTAGTGGAGACATATGATCGGAATCGCCGTCCATCACTTCGCTGACAGAAGCCGCAAGAACTCTTTGTTGTAGATCCGGCACCGAGGCATCGACGAGGCATGCAGTTTATATTTGCATGACCTTAAATATTTACAGTAAGTATCGTTGCGGTAGAAAATCGACCCACGCCATAAGCATAGATATTTAATGTGGTAGGGAATGTTCATACAGCCACGAAATTCATGGTGATGTGCGGTGTGTTAATGCGAAAATACCTTGTCACAGTAGCTTCAGGGACAAGTTTTCTCTGGTGGTGGTGATACAGGCGACATCCCGAAATCTGCTCGAGATATGTCAACCAAAGAACTAGACGGTACAGCCGAAGAAAGAGATTTCGCAATAAGAAATAGTGTTGTCAGTTCGTCCACAGTTGCAGTCGACCCTATTGAAGACGTCACAACCAAAGATGTCGGAGGTGCTGTCGACGTCATGCCTGAAAATGCCGATGCTGGTGCTGTTGCTGCACGTGTCCCATCTGAAGTACTCGATGGTGCTTCTGCTTAACCCACGACCGAGGTCTTCATAATATATATGCCAGGTACCATCACCCGCGACGATCTGCCACTCACCAAGCCTGCATTCAGGATATTTTGAAAGTGTATGTTGCTCTAAATCTAAGGACTTCGACGAAATATGAAGGGTAAGGGTGTTTGGTTGGAATGGGTGATGTTGATTGAAATGATTGTGGGAGGGGGAGGGGGAATAGGGCGTCGAAGGGGGAGGGGTGTTTTAAGGTGAATGGTGTTAGTGTTGTTTGCCAGGGGAGGGGTTTGGAATTTTGTTGGCGCGAGTGAAAGGGGGGTTGTGTTTGGTGAGGGGATGGATGTTGGTATGTGGGTTTGTGTGGTGAGGGTATGAATGGAGGTGCGTTTAAATTTTTAAATTTTTTTAGTAATTAATTTTCTTTTATTAAAATAATTTTTATTAAAATAATATTTACTAAACTTATTTCTAGGGATGTCGGGGGAAGAACATCCAATATGATATCCAACCATTGATTTTACGCCAACAAATATGGCGGACTACACCAATCAACATGGCCGCCGGCCACGCTTCCATGATAGCGGAGGGATCCTGGATCCTGCTGCATGCCATGTGCCAAAACCGACTAATACACACTCTATAACGCCTAGCATGCATCACGATTTTAAGTTTTCAGTGAGTGAATGAAGATATTTGGACGGCTTTTAACGTCAAAGTCTTGAGAGCCGTTGAGGATGAAGTGCGGAGAGTATTGAGCAGTGATGGAATGCAAGTGTGGGGGAAACGGTATATCCCGAGAATATCCGCCGACCAGTGGCATCGTCTATCACGATTCCGAAGTGGGANGTATATCCCGAGAATATCCGCCGACCAGTGGCATCGTCTATCACGATTCCGAAGTGGGAAAATCTGGGAGCGACACCTCCGGGAATCGAACATGGGTTCGCTTTGGTGCAAGGCGAGTTTTCAAGCCGCTGCTCCACCGCAGCCCCTCGCACGATTAGAAATCGTGCGTCTGCCGACTGTGCCAACAAGTTAAATACTTCATTTTAAAATAGAGTTCACAGTGGTCACTGGTGTAGTTGAGGCCACTATCTCCAGGTCAGTAAACAGTCTTGATCTCCACCACATAATCGCCATCAAACACACTGCTTTGTAGTGTTATTTTAAGTGCTCGCCTCCTGCCAAGACTGCAGCCACGGAATTTAAATAGGAATCACAATCAAAGAAATTCCTTCTCAATGCATCAAATTTAAAGATAACCGTATCCAACAAAAAAACTATTCAACGCAACTTTCTCAGAGAATATTTACACGTTAATAAAAATTTNTAAAGATAACCGTATCCAACAAAAAAACTATTCAACGCAACTTTCTCAGAGAATATTTACACGTTAATAAAAATTTAAAAAATTGTATTAATTCATTTTATTTTTGTAACATGTAAATTTTATAAATTAAATATTAAACATTAAAATTGGTAAGAGTTCTGAACGTGCCAATATTCCTTAAGAAATTCCACCCGGAATACTTTTTATTTCAAACTATTTTCTTTAAATGTTGATGCACTGCGAAGGAATTTCTTCAACATTGATACCCTATTTGAACTCCGCGATGCCAGATATTTGCCGGTAGCCAATGAAATCACGAATTACGCTCAAGTAGTTATGAGTCAATAAAGTCTAGCCTGTACTTTAAAATAAAAATTATTTAGAAGGTATNTAAAGATAACCGTATCCAACAAAAAAACTATTCAACGCAACTTTCTCAGAGAATATTTACACGTTAATAAAAATTAAAAAAATTGTATTAATTCATTTTATTTTTGTAACATGTAAATTTTATAAATTAAATATTAAACATTAAAATTGGTAAGAGTTCTGAACGTGCCAGTATTCCTTAAGAAATTCCACCCGGAATACTTTTTATTTCAAACTATTTTCTTTAAATGTTGATGCACTGCGAAGGAATTTCTTCAACATTGATACCCTATTTGAACTCCGCGATGCCAGATATTTGCCGGTAGCCAATGAAAACACGAATTACGCTCAAGTAGTTATGAGTCAATAAAGTCTAGCCTGTACTTTAAAATAAAAATTATTTAGAAGGTATCCCTGTACTCATGAATTAATCCAAAATATAAATAATTTATATTGCAGATTTGTAGATACTGAAATATATTCATACATATCATGCATGAGCCTATAGAGACACACATGAACATATTTTACATTCTGAATCTGAAGCAGTAATTTAGTAAGTAGAATTGTTTACTGGATCTTTAGTTAATGAGCTGCTATCAACTGGGGAATCTGTTGAATTAACTGAGGTTTTACTGCCATGCCAGTGCAACTCAATATGAAACAGTACAAATCACTGTTTATAAGTGAACACCCATAACAAAAATAATCAGTAAGGTTTTTTGATTCAAGTAAAGAAGATTCTAAAGATCCGCAGTCAAATTCGCTGATTTATATCAGTATTAACTATTTTGATTTTAGAGTGTAATCCGTCATTTTTATCAATTTTTTGACACAATGCGAAGGAAAATTTCCTATGAATTCTATAGTAACTTTTTATTCCTATATTCAATAATATTCCTCTCCTTTTCTAACATATAGGTCAACTTAAAAAGAATGAGAGGTTTTAAATATATATATATAATTTCATTATCATTTTCCGGAGATATTGACGTGGGCCGGGAATATTCAGCTCTGTCTCTCAAATTACTACTGACAATTGCTTAATTAATTATTTGTTTCTTAATACATATCAAAGCGTTTTTGTCTAGATTGTGGTATTTCAATGTAAATGGATGTGAAATTTAAAGGGAATTTCTATGGTTTAGAGAATTTCGTAAAATCTACGTAACGGTATTAACTGACGATTTATTTTGCCCCTGCGTCCGTCACTTAAAGACGTTAAGACAATCACTTATATTGGCTGCCACTGTCGAAATGGAGGAGCAAAAATGGGCTTTACTATAATGTAACAGAAGTGAGATGAAAGTAATTTTAATTGGAACGCAGAATGGATAAGCGTGTGCGACCAAAAATAAGCAGGATATCGTATTATTCGTCTTTTTAAAAAGGGCAGAAAAAATTAGTTACGGGAATAAGATTCAATACGTTCACCATCAGTCATAATCGAATAATTCGCGTATGATGGTGAAGCGTCCACATTTAATACTTCAGGAAACAGTAAATTTGACATCGTAAAGTGGGTTACAATATTTTATATACTTAAAAGAAAATATTTCCTTTAATGTATAATAAAAGGACAAGTTCATAAGATGGGTAATTTGAACTGGCACTCAAAGCTTTATTCTTTATGTGACCACAGACGTTAATAAAATGTGGATTCTTTTTTAACACTATAGAAACTACGGATACAAAACAACGGGGTTTCCAGCTTTATAACGTCTGCTCTTTTTGATGCTTTGTTCAAGTCATCAGAAGGAAATAACATACGAGCATTAAAGCGAGTCTTTGTGTCTATTGCTAATGCACATGGGCTTTCGGGAAAAGTATTCCAAATTCGAATTAAAAAAACAGCTTGGTTGTTTTGAGATCTACATTTGGCATGAGTTGATTCACGCCAACGTTCGGGCAAAGTAATTAGTTTTTTAATTAACTTTCTTCAATAAAACATTTTTTTTTGTGAATACTGGAAACAGTCAACTGAAAATAACAGAAAATCTTATCAACTTTGTAGGGAATCGAATCCTTACCACAAGCCTAGTCATTCGCCTTTGGGATAAATTTGCCGGACATCCGTATAGGGAAAAAAAAGTTTGTAAGGGAAATTTTATTTTTTTAAAATATTTCATTAATAAAATTAAGCACGTTTTTTAAATTTTCATTACTATCTTTTCTTTGTTTAAGCAAGAAAAAATTGCATAAAAATACTTTTACAAAATTTGTAATTTTGAAACTTCAATTAATTTAATTGTTTAAAAATATGTATGTAATCTATAGTTTTTTAATGTATTTGCCATGATTTGTATGTTTCGGGGAAACCATGTAAACAATGATTAATTAACCTGTACCACATAGAGAAGTGGGTTGCATATGAAAGATGTAGACATTTACGTAGCAAGTTGCTCCCAGTTTTTTTTCCTTGAAATTTGTCATGTTTGGTCGAGATATCAAAAAATTGTCGCTGCAGAGATTTTTCTATATTCTTCCTGGGCATTATTTTTAAGTAATATTCATACAAAAATTGCCCCATTTCCCCTACTTGAAACTTTTATTTTCTTTTGGAATCTATTATTTAGGAAAACTGTTAAAATTTTAATTTNTCTATATTCTTCCTGGGCATTATTTTTAAGTAATATTCATACAAAAATTGCCCCATTTCCCCTACTTGAAACTTTTTATTTTCTTTTGGAATCTATTATTTAGGAAAACTGTTAAAATTTTAATATAATCACCTAAGTATTGTCTTATAAAACTGTACGCCTCAGCTGGAATATGAGATTAATCTGATGTGACTAATTATAAAGGGTATACAGATTGAATATAAAGAATACCCTAACTTTGAAGGTCTATAATATCAAAGCCAAACAACCTACAACCTTGACTGACCAATCAAATGAACCGTGGAACGATGAAGTTTGTTTACTATACATTCATAAATGTTCAATGTGACCACCATGAGCGGCCCGAACGTCATCAACGCGATAATCAAACTCGTTCCACACTTTTGTCAGCATGTCCGGTGTTACGGTTTGGATGGCGTTCGTAACTCTCGGTTTGAGGTGGTGAGGGGGTAGCGAGCTCGCATTCGACACGCAATGTGAAGAGGACGATCTGATGTTTCCTTGCACAGAACAAGGCAGACGATGCTTTCATGTCTAAGCTCGATATTAGCGATGAAGTGACGTTCCATACAAATGGTAAGGTGAACCGGCACAACGTGCGGATATGGGGTCAGGAGCCTCCACATGAAACCACCGAACACGAGCGCGCTTCTCCCAAAGTGAACATGTTTTGCGCTGTATCAGAAGAAAGGGGGGAGGATCATACGGTCACTCCTGTGGGAGGAAGAAGGCTGGGCACTTGAGGTGGTGTGGCAGTACTATGCTATAGTAACCGAGTCCAGTCTTCGTACCGATTTCCGGAAAGGATGGGTGATGCGTCTCTTATATCCTCTCAACATCCATGGCAACCCAAGGCTTCTTGTGCCACCCCTGTTCAAACGAATTGGGCTCTGCCGCCCTTACCCTATGGGAATCAGCTTCCTAGCGGCTGTATAGGGGTATCTGCCGTGATGGCTTGGGCTGATAGTTAGTACCAAGGCCCGACCACTTGGCGGGGTGTTGGACCTCTTGACATTCAGGCCATTGGGGCCCAAGACAGGAATTTCCCGGTGAAGAAATTCTATGAATGGCAAAGGACGCGTGTCTGACGTCAGCGGGGCCCAGCCTTATGGGCGGCGTGGCGAGCACGGCTTTCAGTGACGAAAAACCAGGGTATAAAACCAGACTAGGATGACGGTACCCACCAATTTTCAGAAATTCTCCGCGTCTCCCTGCCCGTGGGTGGGGCCCTGGCGGTCAGGCATTGGAAAACCCATGAGTGCCATGGAAAATAAGAGGTAGCACGGGATGATCTGTTTGGCCAATCCGGAGGTTTTCTCTGGTGTACGGATCAGGTGAGGTTGGACTCGTGCTGGCAGTTGTTGACTCCGCATGCTGGAGGAAGCTCGGAGAGATTCCCCCTCTTGCTGAAGAGCCGGGCGGTGAGCAGAGCACTGCTCCGGGGGCGTCCCCGAGATGACGTCAGGGGTGTGGGTNCCTCTTGCTGAAGAGCCGGGCGGTGAGCAGAGCACTGCTCCGGGGGCGTCCCCGAGATGACGTCAGGGGTGTGGGTTGTGCTCCGGCCAGACCACACGCTTGGTAAACTGAGTGCTAGGATCTCAGGCCTTGTGGTAGGACATGATCAGTGCGATCTGGTAAATCAGATCGGGGCTACGCTCAGTGCGGCCTGATGAACGGGTCGGAGCTACGGATTTGGTCAATTTCGGTAAGCGCTGGTCATGTCTGCGTTGAGAGGGCGTGATCCCTCTTTCCCGCCTACTGGGAGGCCGGGGTGCTAAATGTCCGTAATGGCTAAGAGCGCCCCGTTAACAAATAAAAGCATGGCTCCGGCATTGTTATATATATATATATATATATCCAAAGATACTGTTTTCAGCCCTTTCTTTTTTCACTAGCCCACTGTTACTGGAATCCCTTATTTGGAAATGCTTACAGAATGGTTGTTTCCTCAGTTAGTAGAGGCAGCGGGGTGCTTAATATTCCAGCAGGTTTGTGCGCCACCTCATTGGCACCTAGCTGTTCGCGGATACCTGAACTAGACGTGGCCGCAACGCTGGAGTGGTCGAGGAGCAGCTGGGGAGCAGGCTCTTCATTACTGGCCCACAAGAACCCTGGATCTTACCCCGTGCGATTTTTTCTTTGGGGGTACATAAAGAATCACGTATTTCGTCCAACATTGCCGGCTAACATTAACGACCTCAAAACCAGAATTACGGACCCCATTCAAACCGTAAAAACCGGATATGCTGACGAGAGTGTGGATCGAGTTTGATTATCGCGTAGATGTCGTTTGGGCCGCTCAAGGTGGGCACATTGAACATTTATAAATGTATGGTAAACAAACTTCTCGGTTCCACGGTTCATTTCATTGGTCAATCAAGGTTGTAGGTTGTTTGGTTTTGATATTAGAGACCGTCAAAGTTGGGGTATTCTTTTATACACAGCCTGTACATTGATGTTCTTTTTTACAAGATTTTATTAGNTAGAGACCGTCAAAGTTGGGGTATTCTTTTATACACAGCCTGTACATTGATGTTCTTTTTTACAAGATTTTATTAGATCATTTTAATATAAATAGTATTCTTTCAGTTTTCCTTGTTAACCGTGCGAGAGAAGTGATAGTGTCCGCAAATGTTATAGTAATACTCATTCCATACTCATTCACAGCAGCTGCCTTGGTTTTTATTACTGACACCTCAAATTGCCGAAATAAGTGACTTTACACTTAAAATGCAGTGCTCTTGTTTGTTGCTTCTGTCATAGAGTCAAGTGTCTGTAAATGTGATTACACAAAAATATATGTCAAAATGGCGCTGAGTCTAGCATGGTACATTTCTTTCAAAAAGTTACCGAGTAAAATTAATATAAAATTGTAGCGTAGCCTTCATTATTTTACGTGATGGGTGCTTTGTGAATTTTACGAATAACAGAATTGATCGCATAAAAATGTACGATAGTGTTTGTCTATTAATTTCAGTAACAGTCAGTTTTAATTAACTTTATGTCTGTATAAAAATGTCGTATATGAAGATTATATTAAGTGTTCCTATAATTAGTTATATACGTTCAGTCAATAGAAATACGTGATAAGCAAATGTTTTATGCAGTGACTAAATAATTTTTGCTGTGGTTAATTGGTTTCATTCACTGGATTATGTTATTTAAAGAAAATATATTTTTTTAGAGCTAAAAATTAATTATTTAAAATGTATTTTTCTTTGGCCAAGAACTGTCACATAAGATAATATTGCCTAGGAAAGCAGCTCAAAAATACGCAGCGTTTGAAATTAACTTGACAAAAAGGACGAAGTTCAAAGTCTCACTTTTACTAGTTGGCGTGTTTTAGGTGCATAAAGCGCAACTGGGGTAATTTTTTTTTCAAAAGTAATTAATTTGGTATAACTGGTGTTCCCCCACTAAGCGAGTGGTAACATGAGAGGGCTGATCAGCAGACATCCGTTCGCTGCAACCANTAGAGACCGTCAAAGTTGGGGTATTCTTTTATACACAGCCTGTACATTGATGTTCTTTTTTACAAGATTTTATTAAATCATTTTAATATAAATAGTATTCTTTCAGTTTTCCTTGTTAACCGTGCGAGAGAAGTGATAGTGTCTGCAAATGTTATAGTAATACTCATTCCATACTCATTCACAGCAGCTGCCTTGGTTTTTATTACTGACACCTCAAATTGCCGAAATAAGTGACTTTACACTTAAAATGCAGTGCTCTTGTTTGTTGCTTCTGTCATAGAGGCAAGTGTCTGTAAATGTGATTACACAAAAATATATGTCAAAATGGCGCTGAGTCTAGCATGGTACATTTCTTTCAAAAAGTTACCGAGTAAAATTAATATAAAATTGTAGCGTAGCCTTCATTATTTTACGTGATGGGTGCTTTGTGAATTTTACGAATAACAGAATTGATCGCATAAAAATGTACGATAGTGTTTGTCTATTAATTTCAGTAACAGTCAGTTTTAATTAACTTTATGTCTGTATAAAAATGTCGTATATGAAGATTATATTAAGTGTTCCTATAATTAGTTATATACGTTCAGTCAATAGAAATACGTGATAAGCAAATGTTTTATGCAGTGACTAAATAATTTTTGCTGTGGTTAATTGGTTTCATTCACTGGATTATGTTATTTAAAGAAAATATATTTTTTTAGAGCTAAAAATTAATTATTTAAAATGTATTTTTCTTTGGCCAAGAACTGTCACATAAGATAATATTGCCTAGGAAAGCAGCTCAAAAATACGCAGCGTTTGAAATTAACTTGACAAAAAGGACGAAGTTCAAAGTCTCACTTTTACTAGCTGGCGTGATTTAGGTGCATAAAGCGCAACTGGGGTAATTTTTTTTTCAAAAGTAATTAATTGTGTATAACTGGTGTTCCCCCACTAAGCGAGTGGTAACATGAGAGGGCTGATCAGCAGACATCCGTTCGCTGCAACCANGTATAACTGGTGTTCCCCCACTAAGCGAGTGGTAACATGAGAGGGCTGATCAGCAGACATCCGTTCGCTGCAACCACGGATTAGTTGAAAGAGCTTGTCGGTTCCTTTTATGTGGGCGTACCCATTCTCTGATTGGCTGCGTGAGGCTCTGGAGGAAACGGGCATTGCTTCTGATTGGATGATGCATGCTGCGAAGGGTTCCTTATTGGCTTTTCCGCCAGCTGGTGGAGATCAGGTTACCAGACGCTGATTGGCGGACGGCGTTCTGACATTTTACTGGCCAGTGGCGCCATTTGGCTGCCGTGAGTGACTGGAACTCATTTAATGGTTGTTTCACCTCTGTATTCTTAACTACTATGTGCTACTACAGTAAAACCAACCTCAAGGTTTATTATGAACTTCTTAGTGCGGAGATATCGATTGTCGTAATCACGGAAGTTGGCGTCTCAAGAGTAGAGGGAAAATAGGGGTAGAGTGCGCACCCGAAGTGCGCAAAGCAAAACTCCGTGTCTGAACATTGAACTGCTTTTTTGGCAATACGACTATCATAAAAGACGTGTATAGCACTTGAGGTTAGAACACTGTTTATGTAAACAAGTGCTTCAGCATGTGTGTACACTAACACTGGCTAATTTTTAATGCAATTGAATTAAATTCAAAATTTTAAAAGTATTTCATTCATGTAAAATGGCTTGCCTTTTGAAAATTATGATGTCAACAAACACGTTCGTCCCGGTTGGCTATGTGACTTTGACAGTTGTACTGTTATAGGTTGGTTACACGTGCAGAAGATGAAAATAGGTCTACCTCTTCTTTAGTCTATGGTCTGAAGACTTCGCGATTCCCGTTGCAACACGATTGAGTGATCAAACACTACGNTCTACCTCTTCTTTAGTCTATGGTCTGAAGACTTCGCGATTCCCGTTGCAACACGATTGAGTGATCAAACACTACGGCGTAGTTGCAAAATCATTTGATTACCGGTTATTCCAGTATCGGCATGACGGCTGAAAAAGAAACGCTTGTCTTTATCACATAATGCACTATATTCACGCATTTATTACTACAGGAACGTAAAACTATATACCGCATACTAAACATTGCTTTTACAACAGTATGTACAACTATTACAAATGCATGACAATACATATTTATTCTCCGAGAGTTTATTTAGTATTCTCCCGTCGTATAAAATATTTTCCACATCCATTTCCAGTTTGTAGAATGGGCCGAGCTGTTAGACCGTTGGCGATGTTGGTACAAGAAATTCCTGTTTTCAGAACGTCAGTATGGTAAAGTACATGCTTTTTTTTATAATGAGAGAATATGTAACTTATCATTATATTGACGAATACAACCACATTATTTAAGTAACGCAATCTCTTCATATAGTGCAATGTGCTGCGTCTGATGGCATTAAAAGAGTAATCGAGAAACTGTGACGACAAAAATGTAGATCCGAAATTTTTTTAAGAGAGTACCCATAAGGAAAGTACAACCTTTGAAACTTTATACACATTGTATACGATCGCTACATCGATCTGTATGATATCTTCTGGTACTAGCATCGAAGCATATTTTGATAACGAACGGGAGAACGATAATTTATGAAATTGTGGTAAAAGGCAATTATTCTGGTTTTTTTACCACATTTCTTTGAACGTTGAACAACTGAATACACTGCGTAACATAATTTTTTTTAATTTTCCTTAATGTTTTTGCGTAATTATCCGCCTTTATCACGATTATCCACTTAGAGATTCACGCAACACGAAAACCCCACGAGAAAAATTAAAGTAATTCAAACATAAACTATTCCCCCCGGGCTACCTGCATATATGCAAATAATTATGCACTGATCTCTTGTTTTTCTGCCGTCAATTATGTTATTCGTAAAATTCACTAAGCATTCATCACGTGAGATAATAAAGGCTACGTTACAATTTTATGTTAATTTTAATAAGTACCTTTTTGAAAGAAATTTATATTGCTTAACTTAGGGCCATTTTGAAGAATATTTGTTTGTAATCACATCTACAGACACTTGACTCCATGACAGAAGCAACAAGCGAGAGAACAGGGTTTTTTTTGGAGTAAAGTCCCTTATTTCGGCCATTTGAGGTGTCAGTAATAAAAACCAAGGCAGCTGCTATGAANGGTTTTTTTTGGAGTAAAGTCCCTTATTTCGGCCATTTGAGGTGTCAGTAATAAAAACCAAGGCAGCTGCTATGAATGAGTATGAAATGAGTATTACTATAAAATTTGCAGACACTATCACTTCTCTCGTACGGTTAACAAGGAAATCTGAAAGAATACCACCTTCATTTCATCGTTGATACTAAATACATTTACGGTCACTCCAGTATTTTGTTANAGGAAATCTGAAAGAATACCACCTTCATTTCATCGTTGATACTAAATACATTTACGGTCACTCCAGTATTTTGTTACTCGGATTGGGTTATCTGGCGCATAGGTGTGGGAAATTCAATGCTACTGAAATCGAGCTTGTTTTTCAGTTCGCTGTAGCGTTTTTCTACTCGCTCAGGGTGTGCTTCTTCAATATATCTGGTGAGTATGGCCCACTTGAAGCACTCGTNCTGTAGCGTTTTTCTACTCGCTCAGGGTGTGCTTCTTCAATATATCTGGTGAGTATGGCCCACTTGAAGCACTCGTGATCCTCGTTTTTCGGGTTTATCGCTGCGTTCTGGTTTTCTATTGGCGCTGGTAAATCAATGTAGCTGGATGCGCGCAGAGGCTAATTTGTTTATTATGAGCTGCATTCTCTTTGCTGCGGAGAGTGTCCATCCAGATCCCTTTCTCATGTACTCCTCCTCTTCTTGCCATATCTTGATCAAGCTGACCACCACAGCTTGTTCCACATCATATTCATAGTAAATAGGCAAGTTTTTGGTCTTGAAGGCGCGCTGGTCTACCTCATCTTCGTGGGGCTCAGGTCATCCATAGCCACATTCCGAGAACAAATTAAATTTTATTGGTCCATTTTCAATTACTTCTTCCTGCAGCTGATCGATGATACTCTGTTTTATGTCTTCAACATATGTGCACACATCCTTGGCCTGGTCACTTGTATTTTCTGCCACGTATGTTTTCAGATTCCCTCTAAATGCAGTCTCAGCCAGCACAAATCCATGTGCCATTAACTGTCCGGCCTCCACGACGATCCTCGGCCGAGGCGTTGGTGCTGGTGCTGGTACTGGTACTGGCTGCTGCTGGGTGGAAACATCGCATCTGGCCTTCTTCGCTGGCGGGTGTGCCGGGCATGCACACTTCTTGGCATGCTCTTTTAATTTATCTGCCCTGGAATAATCTTTGCAGCAGTCCTCACAAGGAAACATCTTCTCCAGGTTAAATTTACACCCCTTTTCGTGTTTTCGTGCATCACTCTCGTTGGCAAATGGAGCATTACAATACTTGCAGTTGCCAGCTGCCTTCTGCCACACGACTCCATTACAGCTCCTCGGGTGACGTTCCATACTATCCTTCCGTCCGATTTCCATTCCACATTTGTCACATACCTGTCCTTCTCTGTGAGCATTATGGAAGCAGGTGCGATCGTGGTTCAGTCCAGAATTCCAGATGGCAAAATACTTGCTGCAAAACCCAGCAATGTAAACCTAGCGGCGGTATTGTACTTACCCCAGAGACAGTAGGAAGCGAAATAAGTTGGAAACCACCCGACGTTCCCATTTCGACACGGCCGTCCTCCATGGTGAAGACTTGAGCAAAAAAAATCTGCAATAAACGGATACGAATAATATTAATAATGTGGTCACGACAGGTTAACAGCAACTATACAAAAAATTTGTTTGTGGGCGATGCTAAACTTAAAAAAAAANAATAATGTGGTCACGACAGGTTAACAGCAACTATACAAAAAATTTGTTTGTGGGCGATGCTAAACTTAAAAAAAAATACAAATTTGCAAACAAAGCCGGAGTATATTAAAACTACCCTGCCACCAATAAACCCCTTAATATTTTNAATAATGTGGTCACGACAGGTTAACAGCAACTATACAAAAAATTTGTTTGTGGGCGATGCTAAACTTAAAAAAAATACAAATTTGCAAACAAAGCCGGAGTATATTAAAACTACCCTGCCACCAATAAACCCCTTAATATTTTNAAAAAAAATACAAATTTGCAAACAAAGCCGGAGTATATTAAAACTACCCTGCCACCAATAAACCCCTTAATATTTTATACCAAGTATACTCGTTCACGTTTGACATGTTGCAGAATAAGTAGAATCATAGTAGTTGCTGTGCAAGTCCAGAAGCTAGCACCAATACAGACAGCAACTTTCCTTGGGCAATGCTATTAGTTGCTGCTGGCACACCAACTGTTTTAATAATTGGTTGTTTCTTGTGCCATGGATACACTCAAACTATTTACATGTNGTTGCTGCTGGCACACCAACTGTTTTAATAATTGGTTGTTTCTTGTGCCATGGATACACTCAAACTATTTACATGGGTTCCAAAGTGACACTTGTATAAAAAAAACCGTAAGTAAGTTTCACACCACGAATTTACTATTTTGCGAAATGTTAATGTATACGTTAAGCGATTAACTATGTATCAATCTTGTGTAAAATAAAAATAAAAAAATTTTGCTATCACAACATTTATTAAAATTAATGAAATAATATTGCTCAACAGTTATGTGACTTATTTTTAAATATGCAATAAGCTAATTTCTTGGTGTAACATGTCGCATTATATATGTAAATATATGGGCGAATCACTTATTTAAGAATACGAATACTCTTTTACTATCACATTACTTGCAACTTTACTGTAAATGAGTATAGTAATGAACCGTTTGTGTGCACACGTCTGAGTTACATACGAGAAGAAGAGAAGGAAGACTGCAGTATAATGCCTAACAACGATTGGCAGCGTTACTAGGGACTCCCGTGAATCGGAAGATTTTACTTGGACAAAAATGGACTCTCTGACGTCCTACCACGGAAGTCACTTCACCTGGACACAAGTAAACCACATAATGTAATAAATTATATTTGAAAAATCATACACAAAATATTTTTCACGTGGTCGGAAATACTCACCGCTCGTATTAGCGTGACGATGCGGAGGTTTCCGTACGACCGTGCAGACTGGACCGCAAGCCGACAGATTACACAACTCCAGGAATTTACAGGACCTGCGACAGTGCCCAGAGGTAACCTATAAAAGGGCAATTGTGTATCAAAAACATATACGTAAACAAAATACATAACTTTTAATTATCTTAATAGTACTAGTGCTTGCTTTCAAAAGAATTTGCAACACGTTGCCAAACAGCAGTCGGTGCTGAATGCTCCGCTGTTCGTTGACAGGCCACGCGCGAACCTTTGATGAGGGGACTTGACGCACTGGCTGCCAATCACTGTAGAAAATAAAGTAAACGCAGTAAATAACTTTGCATTTCAACGTGTGCACAAGACGAACAATTATAGAGCCATTAGTTAATTTAAAATAGCAAACTGCAATAAAAAAACTCTTGAGCTAGTTGACAAAATAAATTTAACCAGTTAATAAAAGTTTACTTCAAAACATAACATACCTTCGCGAGTAAAAACTCGAAGCAAAATGAAAGGCGTCTGTGATTCCTCAAACTCTCTCACTATACGCAAAATGGCGACGAAGCAGAAGGGAACTCGGATATGCAGACGGGAAGCCTTGATATCGGAGTGAGAGATTTCAGCACGCTCCATCCTTTATATAACGCAGCCGAGTGGCGGGGAGGCCGGATTGATAAAAGGGCTATTGTATTTCTACTTACCATAGCACTTTCACTGACCAACTTCCCCTCCTTCCCGTCTTACTTAGTTTGCCAGAAACTATGTAAAATATAAGGTAACGATTTTGGACAGGAATATTTATTGGTAGACTTTCCCTCCCGCTGTACTTATTTTCTCATAAAGTATGTAGGGATTGTAGCACTAGGAAAATACCAGGTGAATTTGGGACAACCAAATAGGTTGACGTCACAGGCAGGAGCGCGTCTTCCCCCTCCTTCGCAGTAACATGCAACCCTAAGTATTATTTAAAGAAAAAAAATTGTTTCAATTATATTTTTGTTTATAAAATAAATTAAATATTGGCATGCTACAATGGGTTATATGTTATTATCTCATTATACATACAAAAATAATCGCAAAGAGAGTCGCAGTAGATCGTAATTTCAGCCGGCCAAGTACATCCACCCACGTGCGTGCTCGCCTGACGAGAGCAGGCGTCGCCTTCACAGCGCGACGAGGGGCCGTGCGTGCGCTGCATCTGCCGGCGGCGTGAGCAGGCGTCGCCTTCACAGCGCGACGAGGGGCCGTGCGTGCACTGTATCTGCCGGCGGCGTGAGCAGGCGTCGCCTTCACAGCGCGACGAGGGGCCGTGCGTGCGCTGCATCTGCCGGCGGCGTGAGCAGGCATCGCCTTCACAGCGCGACGAGGGGCCGTGCGTGCTCTGTATCTGCCGGCGGCGTGAAATTTCGCCGTCGCAGAAATGCACAGCGTGAGACCAAGACGCGCGGCTCTGTCACGGTGTTGCCCCGCGCGCTGCGAGGCCATGCAGGATGGAAGGAACTTGCCTCCTCATAAAATAAATTTTAGCCCCTTGTCCAGATAACCATGCAATGAGTAGTCGCATTGGAAACAGTAGTCCGTCACATTCCATTGCATTGCTTGTCTTGCACAAAAATATGTAAACGAGAAGCATAAAGACTGCATTAAAAAATTACACGACATGTGCACAGAACTATGTATCAGTCCGCGTAGTAAAACGCTGCATATTCTAAGGAGTCAGTAAACGAACTATATTCGCTTTATGGTAAGCACCACTTTTGAACTTATACATATATATAAAATACGATCGTGCTCGTAACATCTGCCGAGATATACCGATATCTATATTTTGAAAATATAGGAGTGGCGAGAACATAAACAATGCTGCGTCAAGCATAATAACTCAGCTCAGGTAGGCAGTCTCCTCAATATGTTACGTCATTGCATGACATACAGTTTCTAAGCCACGTTCGAGAACTCGGTTATGGGAGTGACATGTTTTGAAGAGTCAACTTCATCCGTGTTGCATACACCAATACAGTAAATCCACATATAATAAATTATTTTCAAACTGTCTGAAACGTAGTTTTATTCGTGGGTTTTTGNACACCAATACAGTAAATCCACATATAATAAATTATTTTCAAACTGTCTGAAACGTAGTTTTATTCGTGGGTTTTTGAAAAATCACCACATGTATTTGGTTGTGTTGTGTATCATAAGTTATCATTAATTTATTGGCCAAATTGAAGTTACCTATATTTTATATATATAAATAATATAAATATGCGTGTTATTAAGAAATACGCGCATGAATGTGGTTCGTTGTCCCTTTGACATAATTTTGTTTTCATGAAAGTAGAACTTTAGCAAGGCTTCGGATTGGACTTTAATGTCAGAATGTGCTTGTTATACCCACAGACAAATATTGGGAAATATTTACGTATCATGAAATAAAATAAGTTAAATAATATATCGCAAGCACTGCTACACCTCCAAGCCACAAAATTCAGTCCGAAACTCCCGCGTTTGTGAACGTTGTTCGAGCCGTAACNAGCACTGCTACACCTCCAAGCCACAAAATTCAGTCCGAAACTCCCGCGTTTGTGAGCGTTGTTCGAGCCGTAACATATAAACAAATAATCTGAAATTAAATTTATTTTACGATCTACAAACCCCTTTTGAAGAATTAATATGCGTAGATCTTTAGACGGCAGAAGTGATTGTAAAAATCTTTCTACTGCTTGACTGTACACAAAATGTTTGCGTTACTACAGAACAAAGTCTTTTATAGTTTGTGTGCAGGAATCCTCTAAATAGTTATAGGGAACGCATGCAGGGCTTCGAAATGGACTTTAATGTCTAAGCAAGCAACTGTTTACGTAATGTGATATTCACAGACAAACATGGGGGAAATATTTACGCATCATGCAGCACGTGTGTTCTAAGATGCATGTTAAATAATAAAAATTTATACGCTGTTAAAATGTAAAATTTATTTCGAAAATTCCTACGTTGTGAATTTTGTTCAAAATAAATTACGTTTTATCATTTCGCGAGATGGGCTCAGACTTTTTAAACGCGCAGACAATGAATCTCACGTCGTATTGTCCTTGGTGTATAAAAACAATTATTTGNTGGGCTCAGACTTTTTAAACGCGCAGACAATGAATCTCACGTCGTATTGTCCTTGGTGTATAAAAACAATTATTTGTTTCAAATATAAACTATGTTTTATTTTTGTGTGCTAGCGAACACTTAGTTGAGTTTTCTTCTAGGCCGGAGAAAGCTAATTATATTTTAATTAATGTTTCATTAACTTTTTTTCACGTTANAGGCCGGAGAAAGCTAATTATATTTTAATTAATGTTTCATTAACTTTTTTTCACGTCAAAAAACATTTGAGAAGCCTTTAGCATTTAAGCAATGCTTAATCCATTCAGACTCAGTGAACGCAATTGTGTACATTAGGCACGTTTAGGCAAATTTTGGACTGTAATGATCAATGTTATAACTTGTGGGTAAATGATTCGCAAACTGTCTTACTTGTCTTATTTGATTCATATTATTGATGCCGAACATTTAGCCTATTGTGACAACGAAACAAGTGGCGTGTCGACTTGAGTACACCATGCATCAGTAATTAATATGTTTGCAACACCTGAAACTATACAATTACGTGGGTTTGATAGGGTTAACATTACTATTAAAACTTAATATTACTATTTTTAAAAAATTAGAAAATAATACAGAGGTGAGTATTGAGCAGCGCCGGAACACAAGGGCGTGGGAAATGGGAGTTCCCATGGAATTCCGGGAGCGACCCCGGAAATTAGAATTGTTTATTCACTTAGATATAAATTTTCCCTCATTAGGAANCGTGGGTTTGATAGGGTTAACATTACTATTAAAACTTAATATTACTATTTTTAAAAAATTAGAAAATAATACAGAAAATATATATGAAGAGTGAGTGAAGAGATTTGGACCGCTCTTAACATCGAGGACTTGAGAGCCGACGAGGGCGAAGCGAGATGAGTATTGAGCAGCGCCGGAACACAAGGGCGTGGGAAATGGGAGAGCCCATGGAATTCCGGGAGCGACCCCGGAAATTAGAATTGTTTATTCACTTAGATATAAATTTTCCCTCATTAGGAANCCCATGGAATTCCGGGAGCGACCCCGGAAATTAGAATTGTTTATTCACTTAGATATAAATTTTCCCTCATTAGGAAGTTATTAAAAAAATTTCTTTATTGAAAATATATTTTGACGACATACAAGATTCAGTAAAAACTTTTAATATTGGAAGAAAAAAAATGACGAAACGAAATATAAATAAAACACTCAAATACATTTTCATACACTATTTATTTACATTATAGTCAATACAGAGCGCAAAATACAAACATAGGTGATCTTACTTTTTCGAAATTGTAACTATTCCATTTTTTTTTTTGTCTCTGGTTAACTGAAAAATGTACACATTGCACTATTTTAGTAGTCTCAGGTTCATGGTGATCTCCGTCGTCTCGGCCACCCACACCCTCGGTCACGAGTTGGTCGTCCACCACGTCGTCGCCCCACTGCAGAACTTGTTGCTCCTTAACAGTTCGCTTCACGACTTCTGCCTTGTCAAATACGGCATCACTGTCAACAACGAGTGTGGCGAGGGTGGATCCAGCATCCACAGGTCCAGAAATATACAACGCTGGACGTCGGCAGCAACGACGAGTGTGTGCAGGTTCGTTTCTGGATTTGGAGGCAGAATCATCCACGATGGGTACTGACACAGGTCTCTGGCATCGACGATGCACTTGGCGACGTCTGGTCATCAGGCTGGCGACATCTTTCTTGGACCCAGGTTGCTGGGAGTGGACCGATGGTTCATGCCCCACCTGGGGCAACTCCAAAGCACAATCTAGTGCGTGGATGGTGGCATGAGTCTGTAGCTGGGTGATGATTTGGTCGACGGTGCAGGGCAGCTGCATCTGCGGCGTCATGTGGAAAACGATGCAGGCTGATGGTCCCGTACAATCCACTTGAATATGTGATGGTTCGTAGGGGATTCGAAAATGTGCGAATAGCCAATGCTGGGCCTCTCCATAGCATGTCTCGGTGTAGGTGCGCAGATATCCATCTTCTGCGATGAAACTGTATTCAATGCCACCATGGGCATGCTTGGCACTTGCATAAATGTTCGTAGGACAGAATGGAGTCATGGTGACTATCAGACCTCTAGAAGACGACTAAATGAGGGCACCTTTTTTTCTCGTATTATATAGTGTGGGTGCCGATCAGGTGTGCAACCATATGAAAATCTAAATTCTCTTATATTTCGGGTGACTTCATGTCTATTCATAACTCATATATTCAAGGTCTAAGTACTAGGAAAACCATTTTCTAAGCAGCTGTACGTTCCCACATGCGTGTGTCCAGTAAGGTTCTGACCTGTCGCAGACGTGCTGCTACTTATTATCTTAAATTTTAGCCAGCTTGCACAGTGAAGGACATCCATACTTGAACTTAACATCAATGATTTCCAATCCGGTTTTGCACAAGTCGCTCAGCCACTTTTTCTGCTCAGGCCCTGCCATGTAAACTGGTCCTTGCGGATACTGCATCAACAAGTCGCGCAACACGTTTACCATTTGGCGGTACGGAATCTTGCCTTCATCCCACTCGAGTCCATGGAAGTACTTCGTCAGCCATTCGTTTGTCTTATTGCTTTTCTTGTCAAAGAGTTTCAATNATCCCACTCGAGTCCATGGAAGTACTTCGTCAGCCATTCGTTTGTCTTATTGCTTTTCTTGTCAAAGAGTTTCAATGAATAAGAGGTGCGGAAGGAGCACATGAACGTTTTGCCATCGTCGTCGTAGGACACTGCGATCTCCTTAAAAAAAATAGTAAACGGATTACCTAACTGTCAGAAATGTACGATTTACGTTACATAGGCCCAATGAAAGAAAAAAAAACATATTTTTCGTAACACTGTAAAATATTTCGCTGAAATTTACTTACTCGAAATTAAATTTNATCCCACTCGAGTCCATGGAAGTACTTCGTCAGCCATTCGTTTGTCTTATTGCTTTTCTTGTCAAAGAGTTTCAACGAATAAGAGGTGCGGAAGGAGCACATGAACGTTTTGCCATCGTCAACGTAGGACACTGCGATCTCCTTGAACACGTAGCCGCTCTGGCTCTGAAAGTCTTGCAGATTACAGTACATCCTTGTACAAATTGAGGCGAGAAGCAGTGATCATCCTTTTTATAAATGCTAAGCTCACCATGTTCACCAGCCCCGAAAAGCAGCCGTAGTTCACTACTCTGTCGTGCAAAATCAAATAGTATGCAGCAGTGTTCACAGGCACTTTTTTCTTGCAAATAATTTATAAAGGACAATCCACCACGCCGTTTTGAACTCGCTTGTTTTGTTTGGATGTGTCGAAGACCAACAATGCCGCAGTTACACATAATCTTTCTGGGCTCAGGACAGGGTAGCACTCGCGCCCTTAGTAAGAGGCTTGAAACTGACTGTACAGATATTACAGCAAAGCAAATGGTGTTCAAATCCACATATGGATAGCTTTCGCTGTTCAAAAATATTTTTATGTTCTGGACATTGCAGTGGTCGAAGGTCGATTTTTCTGCCGAGATGTTGTGTTGCTTGTTCGTTTGAAATGCCAATATGATATAGCGTGGTTTTTCCATGCTTGAAGATGTCTTCCCAACCCACTGGTTTCACCTGGCAGATGACATGACCGGGCAAGTAACAAAACTCCAACTCCTGAAGGTTATGTCGATGATTTTTTCTTTCTTGACATGGTTCAGTAGCTTCATGCATTCGCAGGTGCTCGGAGTCAGGTGGGGAACAAACCATTCAATGTTGGTCAGAGTTACAGAGATGGGCTGCAGGTTTTCTCCAGCTCCCAACACTTGATCGAGATTAGAGGTGACTATCATTATTACCAGTTCTTGCTTGGTTCCTATAATTATCTGCCCATAATCTTCGGCGAAACACAGTAACATCGATAGTGGCACACTCACCTTGAAATTGCCTTCCACAAAGATGGGACTTTGTAGCCGTCTTCAATTCCCCATCTTGCCCTTTTTACCAAGTCAAGATTTTTTGGCGTGAGCAAGAGGCATTTTTTATGGTGGTGGTTATGCCCACATCCCGTGTTTCGTCATAAGTAACACCGTTGAGATCGTACATTACTCGCTCGAAAAGGTGGAGTATACCTAACGTGACCATACGTCCCGTTTTGAACGGGACAGTCCCGTTTTTCAGCACTCTGTCCCGTTGTCCCCGATGAAAGCTTCGGGACACCCAAATGTCCCGTTTTTATCAAGCAAGCAAAAATATTGATTTACTAATCATAAAAATAATTTCAAAATTGTAAATTTAC
>NQII01001042.1:513764-588632 GCA_002778355.1 Clitarchus hookeri
TGTTAGGCGGCGGCTAAAGACGTGGGGGGCCGCGTGTTACGAGACTGGCCCGACGTCTTCAAAGGCTGCGAGGTTTTGAACCCTCTGACGGAGGATTTTGTGTAGAGGAGGGGGGTGGGGGAGTTGACAGCTGCCCGTCAACCACACCTGTACCTTGGGCAAACACGCCTAATTGCCTCAACGCCCAACGCTCACCCAGTAGCCCGGTGCGGGGAGGGGGTTGGTGAAGTATACATTATCCTCCCTCGCACTTTTACCCCGAAAAGCGCCGGCTAAATTCATCCGGAAATTTGAGAGAATTCTCCCAGCGCTCGTCACTTACCCGACTTTCCCCGGAACCACCCCTTCCGATCGTGTAGCTTAACTTCGCGAGAAATCGTTTCGCTTCTGCGAACTCCACGACCCACGACGCTGCTAACTTTCCGGATTCGAACCCCGCGCGCGAGCCACTTAACGTGTGACGTTTTCTAGTCCTACACCAGTTCAAAGTGTAAGCCGGCAAAAAACAACATTTTAAAAATCGCTATTTAAGGCCGTTTCACACGATCAAATGTTTTATTTAAAAAAAAAAAAAACGGAATTCAACCTACTGAATAAGGAAATTATTCACATGTGCTTCAATGGACTGAATTCAATAGAAAAAATAATTATTACTGCAAAGTGTTTAAGTGATTTTCACACATGCAGCAGTATTAAATAAATATTGAAGTGGGAACTTAAAATATTTTCGCAAATATTTCAGTTTTTAATTTTTTTTTATTTGAGTTAACTATTTGTTTTAACCTCTTTAAACCATACATTACGCAAAAATAATTTCACAATATCAAAACAAACATTTTTTTCTTTAAATATCTATATGGAAATATTTGTGTAGCTTGAATGTGCATAAATTACTGTACTAAGACACTGGACTTTATATTTACACTGTTTTAATGATGCTGAGTGCTTGTTGAAAAATTGGATTCAAGAAAATATAAATGTTCTAAACAAAAATCCAGGAAGGAATTTGAGACATTCAATATCTTTAAAAACAAAATTGCCGGGATTATGGCGTCCGTGTGACGCCACACAGCATCCAAGGTAATGAATTTAATAAACTTGAAGAAAATTTCAAGTGAACTCTGATTGTGTGAAAGAGCTTTTAGATTGCTTCAATGAAAAAAAAATATCCAGGAAACGGCGACGTTCGTTTGTTTTATTCTTAGATATAGAAGAATAGTATAAAATTTGATTGTTTTATCAGCATTAAACATGAACAAGATACTTATTGCTTCAGCATGCAAAGTTTATGAGTTCGTGACACCGGAAAAGAATGGCAATCAAATACGCTGAAAAAAAAAATTAATAGCTTTCTAAACTGCAATGGAAGTTTTTAACATAGACACACACATTATATGGAAACAATAGCACATATCAGGCAGCAAATATACAAATGGTAGCATCGCTGTTATACACGTTTGGAACTTTCCTACGCATATGTCACTTGGTTAAGCAAGGAACGCTACCATTCATGTATGGGGAACAAAATTCATTAGCACTTTCTCACTCTACTAATACACTGACGTGGTGAATCTGCCAATAATTTATTTATGCAGTTAACGCACTCAGATTTTGTATTTCCCTTATTTTTAAGACGGCCGAGGTCGTTCAGTCTCTTTAAAACTGTTCAAAATGCCTATAATAAGTAATTTTCATGAATGTTTGAACTTTCGATATGAAAACGTATTTCTCGGCTCGCAAAGGCCAGAAAAGCTTTGTTCGACTACGAGAATTTTCGTGTCCAGATTCGAAACTAGAGACGCAAAAGTTTTTTTTTTTATTTTATTTTATTTTTTTTTTTTTTTATTATAAATACGGGTAGGAGATACGTGTTTTCTAATTACGGACCGTGGTTCCGTGAACTTAAGACGGATTTCTGTAGAAATGTTTGAGCTCTTAGGAATATTTTCAACTTGATGCCCGGCGGCCACATTTCAAATAGTGGCATTATAAATTACGCCATAACATTTACGCCATAACATTTATTTTTCCTAACTACAACACGGACATTGTGTAGTACAATTTCCCTCGCGTGTAAGATGTACGACAAGCTAAATTGTCAGCTGAGCTACATAAGTTGTGCCAACACTAGTTATGGAACCAAAACTGACTCACGCTCTTGTAACACACAGACGGTCATTTTTTTTTAATGAGCTAGTCGTCATCCATCCATGTAAATTAAATTAAATAATTGCATGATTTTTATATTTTAGTAATTTAAACAAAAGCGTTGAGAAATATAAAAATAAACAATTTTTTTTAAATTTAATTTTCTTAAAATTTTATTTTGCAGGCACTAAGAGAAAAATTTACTTAAAAATATATTATTAAATAAATAGTGGTGTGATATTTTAAATTATAATTTGTCATTCGTGGATCGAAGCACTGGTATAGACCTGATGTATGCATGGCTTGGTTGTAATTGCATCTACCATTATTATTTATTATTATGTATGTTTGTTTGTAATTTTGAATATGTGGTATTTACAGTTTTTAATTAACTGCAATTATATGTAAGAGAATTGATAGTTAGGGATTTTAAGAATAAGGAAAGTAATTGGTTGTTTGTTAATCTATTTTATAATCTCGGACAAAACGAATTTATGTCAGTGCTTAATGGTAAAATAAATCGTGGGTTTATTCTATTAAAAAAAAATTTATGAAGCCTATTACAATGTTTATTCTTTGATGGCAAATAAGTATTGTTATTTAAAGTATTTGGGGGGAAGGACGGATAATTGCAGTTAGAAACACCACCTCTTAATGAGTTTATTTTTTGAATTTCATGCGTGATTTTCTCACAAAGAAATTGCCCCTGAAAAAAGGCGGGTAATCCAAGTAAAGAAAAATCTACATATTTGATGACGAAAGCGAACCTTATATCAAAACATGAAATATGGTAAACAAGTGAGTAAGACAAACTGATGTTTTTTTAACGGACATACTGGTTTTGCGAGTTGCGTTTGTATCAACATATCCCACCTTTCCTAAACCAATTTTAGCATAATTGTATCAATCTGCTGCATATATTCTAATGCAAGTTCGATAAGAACTATGAATCATATATGCGATTTTCCTAACCTTATTCACATTTACAGCGTAAAAATTTTCATTTGCATAATTTTCTGTCTCTTCAAAATCATTCAGAACTAAGCACATGTCGTAAACTTTTCGACCAGGAACGGCATAGGCATATACTCTCACGATCCATTGAGAACGGATATTGCCCCGTTTAAATAAGAAGAATGCCAATGCAAAATATTCGCATTGTTTGCTTTTATGATTGCTAGTTTCTCTACGAGTTTTGGGTAGACAGTAAGAGCATTCAGAACATCGCCTGATTACGTGTGCTAGAAGTAGTTTTCATTTTTATATTTTAGCTTATTTTCATCGTAAACATGTTCTTTCTTAACTATATTATAGGCTACTAATTAACTACCTATGTATAACATTTAGTTCAACCTATTATTGTTTTGTTTGAAAACGCTGTCTGTTATTCACGCAAACAAGGAACTGATCGAGGTTACATTTTTTTGGAAATATGAAGTGAACCACGTTCATAAAAATCATACATTTTGCCGACATAAATGTTTTTGTTAATTTTTTCGGCTACATAATTTAGAATTAAAGAGATCGTACGTGTTTCATCATACCTTTTGATATATCGTAAATATCTTGATGAAAAACATCGGTAAAACTATGGCACGGTAATCCATTCAAACCAGTTGAGAGAGAGAGACAGTAATACATTATGCAAGGTGATCTCCTAAAAGCATCCTCTTCGTCTGTTTTCAGGGAAAGTGGGCCTTATTTGTCTTATCCGATATGAAAAGTGTTTTTCGTGGACACGGACTGATAAAAGCGTGTAAATTGTGATCGAATCAAAGGAAGTGAATACAGACACAACAGATTGCCACCTTAAGTGTGGCGAGATCATAGTGTGACCATTGGTGTAATTGCTTCCCTTTAAGAGTGCTGAGAATCAAAAAAGTCATTATCTTTTATTGGTACCAAAATAATATACGATTCCTCTTCAATAAAAAATAATATATATAATAGTTTTTGCATTATTACATACCAAAATAAAAAGAAAAATTTTAAAGTACCCTATCCGTAACGCACAGATAATATAACCCAGCAATTCACAAAAGAAAATTAACCCAGTAGATTGAAAGTTATTTTAATGAGCCGTGTTAAATCATGCAAAAGTGGCCTTACAAAAATTTAAGGACAGCCATGGCTCAAAAATATGTAAATATTTTTACAATGTACAACAATTAAAAAATATTAAAGCAATTATCTGTGTTTGTTTAAAAGTCGTGAGTAGCTCATGTAGATTTCCTCATTTATGTAAGATAGATAATAATTATATATTTTTGAAATAATTGTACAATTACAATTTTTTATTATGCTAATATTAGTGGATCTTTAATTTTTTATGTTCGCAGCATAACGCTATCTGTAATACGGTATAAAGTAAAATGTGTTTGTAAAAAATGTTATTAAATAATTTTATCAAGTTTCTTCAAAATATGACCATTATTATTCTACCTTTGCACATTCAAGATGGTTAAATGTGTATTTCTTAACTGCAATTGTTATTTGACATTGCAGTTTAATTTTAGTTTATTAACTACGGTTTTAAGTCTTTCGTCTAACTATATGGGAGCTTATGTAGTATGTAAACGACATAATGTTAAACAGATAGAGCACGAACACTTTTGGCGACCAGCGAAGATTTACGGAAACGTGCTGACGAGACGAACTTTCCGTAGGATACCTGAAAGTTTTTGATATGTGTTTCTCCTACAAGATCTGCTAAGTGCGCGGTAGTTTCGTGAACTCAACACACGTTATTAAACCCCAGTAGAAAGACTCCAGCGATTTGTATAGCTGAATGTTTCCTGCGGTAACAACAGGTAGAGCACTACAGCACTAGCTTACGACCAGCGCATGTTCAACAATAAGACATACTCATAGCTTATAGGCATGAGTAAAACGTCGTAGAACATGAGGAATAACAACATAAAGGGATAAAAGCCTGCCGCACATGCTAAGAAGGTTCCATCACTTTTCACCACTCAGTCCGCTTCCCATCTGCATAACATCAATTTATTTACATAGTGCTTACAAATTATCGCAAAGTGACGAATAAAAATGACAAATACTTTCGCTACTTGCTCAGAACTCAAACCTCGAACCTTCCGCCTTTGGCGGCAGGTCTGCATTTGATATTAAAAAGTCTCGCGCTAATTGGAAAGTAAATTTCCATTGTCAACAATCGCACCTTCGTGACAAACGTTCATCGTATGCCATTTTTGGTGAAAAGTTTTCGTTAAAAATATTATATCAATATTTCCAAACACTTACAATTCAGACTTACCTTCTTATAAATAAATGATTAACAGTTTTACGTATATTTGTCTTTTAAGCTCATGTTGGAGGTTCGCACTGAAATATGATAAATTTGAGTGACATAGCTAAGAAATAAAATTACCCATATGAACACACAGCCACTGAAACAAGTAGCCACGATTGATTAGGTAGTCTGCAAATTAATAAATCTTTATACTTTTAAGCTAAACCATTTAAAAGTAAATTTAATATTACTATGACGAAAAGCAATCAAAATATTTCCAAAATTGATATTTTTATTTATGCATCATTGAAAGATATGTAGATACTGCGGAGTGCCTCATTAATCCAGCAAGAAGGTGGGGAAAATATTTTAAAAATTGGAAAGCGCCTTAGTTGCAAAAATTGGCTTTCATTCCACCTCTCAGTCTGATATTTTTACCTATATTTACCAAGGAATTCAAGCAATACGTTAACCAAAAAAACATGTTAATTATCTGCGAAGTCCAATTTTACAATAATACCATTCAGTCCTTTACAAAAGTTTACGTTAATAAGGTATTGGACATAAGCTAAGTTCCTCAGTGAAGAATAACACCGAAATTTTATGTGAGAAAATTATATATGGCCATTACTTAAGTAGATTATGTCAGCCTGTGCAATTTTAAATTCATTGTTCCTACCTGCCTCCTACCTGCGTCTTGACAGTCTATTTTGTTCTGTCGTTTATTACTACTGTCCTAAAAACGTAGACTGTAACTTAAATTAAATTTTACGTGCAAAATTTCCACAAGGAGGCGGGGTCGCTCCCGGAGTTTCGCTGATAGGCNCCGTGCATGCTGCTCCATACTCACCTCGCTGCATCCTCATCGGATCTCGATACCTCGATGTTCAGAGCCGTGCCAACCATTCCAATCAGTTGAATTTCGTAATAACATCTCGATAACTGATAAATAAAATATGAATTCACCAGAAACTGCTTTGTGGGCTTGCTTGTGCGAAGATCGCCGGTGGAAAAAAATACGTACAATTTTATGTATCTATCTACAGGATATCATGCAGCTAGCTAAACGATGATCCTGGGATTCATTCGAACATTAATAATTTTCGAGTTTCGCCCTACACTTCAAAACATGCAAACCAGCTGGTTAGCGATTTCGCGCGAGTAACGAAGTGTCGGTCCCATGACTTATGACATGTCAAATTTATTTATAAAATTAATTTTTTTAGGAGGTATAACTTAGGAATATAACTTAGGAATAAATAGTCAGGGAAACGTAGTTACCGTAGGTAAACTTATAAAGCCGCAAGAAGGGAATAGAGCTAGTTAGCATGTTCGGACGTCAACCTCCAAGTGAAGGATGGACAGGTAACGTATTTCGTCAGGATTCCAGATCGTTAAAATGTTTTCGAGAGTGACGCAGCCATACACAATCACTCCTGACTTGTGATGTATTCTTCACGCCATAAATACATTTGTTCAAATTTTTTTTTAGATATTTGCAAATAGTTTTTGGAAACTAACTTATGGGCCTGCGTTTTAAAAGTCAGTAAAAATCCAGAGGTTCTCCGAGTCAGTCGTAGGGCACGTAATAATGAAGGCTCGTCTTGTGATTTCCCATTATTCAAGTCCTTTTCCTGGTTGAAGACAACATGTTAAAAGGTTAATGTGGAATACGCATTTTTCTTTCAGAGTCGTCGAGTGGTAAGTTTTGAGGTAATTTCGGCTCTTAGTGGCCACTGGCAAGTAGGATCGCCAACTGCCCCGTATTTTACGGGGTTTTCCGTATCCTAGGGCTGAAAGAATTTTCCCGCGTGGACTAGGACGGAAAGTCATGTATCCCGTATCTGACGTCTTCGAAAATAAGCTAATATTAGGTAATACAGTATCAGTAATTTACCACTTCCGCGATTACAGGAACGTTTAATCTGATGTAGACCACAGATGGCTAAAGATAGTTACGATTGACATCGAAAGGGGCATTTGTCAACAAGTGCGTTCACGCTTGCCGAGATGTGTACAGTATAAATCTTATCCCAGCGTGTGTTGGTGTCCTTTGTGAGACTCGGTTATGACTGTATTTCCAACCAATAATTTTTATTGTATGTTTTCAGAGAAAATGTTGACTGATGTATTACAAAGAGGATTAACAAAAAAAAATTTTTTTAGTTGTGGGTGCCTTATAGCTCCCGGTTTCGCCCATTCTACTTAATGGTTTTCCTTGACCTTGATCATCTCAGTGTATGAATTTTCTGAAATGTCCCATATGTCTAGGGCCACCTGTTTTACGTGAAAAGATTAACGCGGAAGCTAGACCTCGATATCCTATGTGCACACTAACAGCGTTCCTTTGGCTATTGACCACTTGTCTTTGTGTGAAGAGAGTCCGGTACAGGAGTAAGCCAATCAGAATTAAGTTTCTCCGGTACTGACCGTACGTGATTCGTGGGCAGACAGAAAATACGCGTAAAATTTCAGATGATCCAGTCACGAAAGTGGTTCTAAACTAAAATCCTTTGGAACACAACTTGTCCTGAAATATTTTTCCAAAAACAGGTGGCAATTATGGCAATTATGACAAAGTTGGTAACCCTACTGGCAACTAATCTTCAGCGCGCAGTCGCGGTGAAGGAAGAGCGTGTAAGGATAAATATGACCAAGCCTGGGAATAAACAAATGATCACATTCCATCCCCAGTGAGGCCTTGGGACTCAGTATGAGCGGCAGTTTTCTCGTGGCAAGCTGTGGCAGATGGTCGTTCCAGTGGGTTTGACTGCAGTGCTGTCCGGCGCCGGTCCGTGTCGCGAGCAGGATGCGCGCGCATCCGTTTGTCAAGGGCGAAGGGTGAACGGGNACTGCAGTGCTGTCCGGCGCCGGTCCGTGTCGCGAGCAGGATGCGCGCGCATCCGTTTGTCAAGGGCGAAGGGTGAACGGGGAAGGAGGTATACCACAGGGGGGCCCCGATGCACACCCTCGTCATCATTATCAACGCCAAGCGACCATTTTTGCTCCCCGCTCATTCTTTTCGGCCTTAGATCGGTCTCCATGGCAACACCATCCCTCGGACCCTTCCAGCCCTCGCTGTGACGACGCAATTGGCCAGGGGCTACAAGGGCACGCGCTGTTCATTGGTTCTCATGTTACCTACCCTTTCACTCCGCTGCGGCGCTAGAGGAAGGGGAACGGCTGAGGGAGACGGCCGCGAGGGGTGAAAGCAAGGAAATGATGAGTAGCCAGGCAAAAAAGACTGTCGGGAGAAGAAGAAACTGGATACAGCGCACGCAACACCTCTCTCCGACGAAGTAGGGCGGACTTGCGGCGTGGAGGGAGAAGGGGGACGCGTGTGTGAGAAAGATAGGTAGCAAAAACGAGGTTTATGCCGCCTGATCTCATTGGTTAGATGCGAGGTGTCAAGATGGCCGGCGCATTGTTACGTGCTCCCATCCATTACGTCTCTCACGCTTTCTCTGTCTCTCTCTGTCTCTTTATCTCTCTCTCTCTTTGGAGTTCTGTTTGCATGCACACTCGTGCACCTTTATTCCGACCGCTATTGTCGCCGTGCTCATGTGAAATCCCTCTTGGCAGTTATTTTCCCCCTTTTTATTCCCCACGATTCATCTTTAGCCATCTTTTCAGACTTGTTGAGTAAAAGCTTCTAGACGTTCACTCACTGCCTTTTCGCTGCGCGCAGGCGATTAGGTTCATTTGCCAGACGTGGGGCGTTGTGCGGCTTTCTCACGTCGAACTAAAATGGGCTTAAAGTTTTTAAATATCCTGGAAATGAGATGCGCTAAATAAATCACTAAACAAAATTTTTGCTGGCATATTTCGCTTTGAAAAAAAATTTCCTAAGTGATAGTGCACTTGACGCGACTCTAGATAAGTGAGTATAGAAAGAGAAGAGAAGGGAGTCTAAAAGGAAGATGATGAAATCTGTTCAAGCCTCTTGACCTATAAAATCGCACGCTTTCAACTGATATTAGTCATTAAAAATTGTGAGAATAAATTGAATCTCGAGAACTTCTTTTTTATTGGAATTTGGGAATCATATCTACCATTATAACCTGTTTTAGTAAAAAATATTTTCAAGCATTTTTTAATAATTATTTAATGAAATATGTATGGTCAATGAACAAATGGGAGATATTATTTGCCGATATACAAATTAAGAATGCTCTTTGCAGTAAAATAAATTATTTATATGACAGTCGGTTAATATTTTGAATAAACTTTATCTTTGCCGTTGTCTACAGTTCTGGTATATTAATTTTATTTATTCTCTCATCCTTACAGTTAAGACAGGCTCGCTGTTAAAGCCAACGGATAACTTAAGTTTTAAAATCTGAATTATATTATGGTAATGTATAACTCAAAGATTTCTATTTGTAATACATATTGCTGTCCGTTTCATTCAATAGAAGTGAGATAAGTCACAAGGTGCAATGTACATTTAATAATGCGAAAGCGCACCTATGCATGCTAAAGTGTATTTAAAATGTTTCATACACGTATTCCTATGCCGGAGTGACTCGAACTTAGGACATTGAGATGATCTTAAAGGCTTAGTAAATGCTCAACGCAGATCTGAAATAGATTATCTGAATGTTGTACTGTTGGACTGCGTTTAGTATTTTTAGGAATATACTGGTAATAATAAATGACTTCGTGGTTATGACTAAAGATATAACATAAGTGAATAAACTGCAGCCGAGTGAAAAAAAGAGTAATTAAACTATACCGTTGTCCCTACCGAGGAGATTTTTAAAAATTATCTCAAATAGAAACTACTACGTAAAAATATGTGCAAGCTAAGATGCGTCCAAATTTCGAAGGACTAGTATTGTAGAACTGAGATAAAGCCAGGCAGGAAAATCGTTTTCCAGGAAGACACTGACTAACAAACTCGAAGTTCTAGCATTTTACAACGTCGAGTACTGCGGAGTAAGTCTAACTTAACAAAATATTAAAACTTACGCATGTAACCTTCAAGTCTCTTGAGACAACTGATTATTATATCGGGACGTGTCTTCCTCTGTTCCTACAAATTCGTCCATTATATTGACACTTTATTGAATGAGATGTCACAGTGACTGGAGGTATCTTGCGTAATTTTGGGGGCTTTGGTTGCAAAAAAACGTTTCGCTTAAGCACAAAGCATTAATTACAGTTGCCGGTAACGTTATACTAAGTACATACGCAGTTCATTTGAAATTAAATGAGTAATCTCTCGCGACACACATATAAGAATAAAATAAAATAAATAGTAAGTAAATATAAAAATTAAATTAAAAGGTGAAAGTTTAAGGGCATTGCCTACGGACTGGCAGATGCGAAATTTAAATAGGGAATCGCATGTTAAAGAAATTTCGTCTCAGTGCATTAATTTTAAAGATAGGCGTTTACAACAAAATATATTCTTCACGAATTTTTTAGGAGAAGTTCTCTACAGCGCAGATGTCACCATAACATATATAGTATGTTTGCAAAGAATTTTAAAATTAATGTTTTACGAAAACTGCAGGTATATTGAAAATATACGCTCGAAGGGATCTCCTAAAACATTCGTGAAGAATACATTTTGTTTGAAATGCCTATCTTTAAAATTAACGCACTGAGCGAAATTTCCTTAACATGGGATTTCCAATTTAAATGTTGCCGATGCCAGCCGGTAGGCAGTGCCCTAAAGCATTCTACCTCGTTCTTAGCACTATTGTGTGTGTACACAGAAGGCCGGCGAGGGGGGCGGGTTGGCACTAGATAGGCCCTCTCGATCCACTGTTTTTTCAGGTCACAGCTGTGTTGCCAACACTAAAAATACAGGGGGCCGCGGTGGTGTAGTGTTTAGACTACTCGCCTCCTTCCTAGGTGAACCGGGCTCGAATCCCGGTGGGGTCGTTCCCGGATTTTCGCATGTGATAACCGCTTAGCCACCATGGCCCCTTTTTATAAATATAGATTATTTAGATAAATGCGTTGCCGGAAACACTATACATTACTTCTATGTGCAAGAGCAGGAAGTTCCAATTGTTCCGAAGTTACTATCAATAATCACGAATAAAATAGATTGTCTCTAATTTGTAGCATATATATAGTAAGTGATGCACATTTTCAGTAATGGCTATTTAGTATTTATCCCAGTATAGGAATCAGTGCTCCTTGTTTCATTTATTTTTCATTCTATAGCGTACATAATTAGTTCCTGTGCAAATGTCAAAACAGACGAATTACAGACACTTTCTGCAGATGAAATTAAATTTTGGTTAGTGTATAATTTTTAAGTTAAATAATTATTACAGAATGATTGTACAATTTATTAATAAATATATTTTTCTTTACAAGTTTACGTTCATAAATGCTGTGCCTCCAGAAAAATCACTTATAATTTGCATTTTTTTAAATTACTCCTGATTGCAGAGAAGTAGAAACTGTGCCCTTGATAATTTTTTGCGTTGCTATATGACCGATTCTCAGACAGTTATTAGAGGTTAGAAATATTGCTTTTAGTTTTGTTAACATTTGCACAGAAAAGCAAATTAGTTGGACTTGTTTTCTAAGACGACAGGAATCACTCAATCTACTGTTCAAGTAGGCTTCTAAATTTCTTTGTTCGAAATAAAAATTGTTTGCGTCGTGTGCTTACAACCTGTTCTTCGCGACACTGTATGTAGGTGAGTCGATGTTTTCACGTTGCACAGTAGCGTAAGCTCCCCAGTCCGCCTCCTCGCCAAGCTGATACCTTCCAGGGTTCTTCTCATCAGTCACAAACAGTAGTTTTATATACGGAGTGTCCCAGGAAATAGTGTCAAGACGAAGCAGGGAGGTAGAGGCAGGGCCGGATTTACCACTAGGCCCCGGCCTAGGGAACACAATGTTAGGGGGCGCGTACGCTAAAAAAAAATATATTGGTTTAATTTTAATATGTGAATAATGTATAAGGCATACATGCATTTATCTGTTGATAGCTATCGAAGAGATTAAACTTATTTCCAATACCTTGTTGGGCTATTTCGTTTACTTAATACACCCAAAATACAAAAATTTGATTCTCAAATTATTTTCATAAGTGATGTTATTATGTGATAAAATTAAAATGTTCACAATAAATATTATTTTCTTGAGGAAAATTGCCGGACCGACCGCTCAACCCCCTCCCCCCCTTCCCCCCTCATCCCTTTTTTTCCATGCTGGTATGAAGAGGGGGCAGCAAAAACTCTTGGGCCTAGGAGCGTCCAAACTTTAAATCCGGCCCTGGGTAGACGCCTTTCCAAAACACCCCTATATATGTTTAGCGATTGTTGATAGTTTCAGGGTTGTTATTTTTGAAGTTATACTTCTTTTTGCGCTTTGAGGGTAAAAGTTTAGTTTGCAACGGAAGTTGCGCGCGCGCAGTTTAACGAAATTCGACAGTGAACATTGCAAATCAAGCAGATAATACATGCTGTTACTTAGCAACCAGCATTTGAGGTTATGCGCGTATCGTTGTATAATAAAATTTTGAACGTGTTTTCAAGTATTAAAGTTTATGCGCGAAAAATATATTTTAGTCACGCCAAAGAAGTATAAATTCTAACGTGCGTACATAAGTACACGCACCCCAGTTTTGTTTTCTATGTTTTGTGCCTAACTCGCAGCTCGACGAGAAATATTGGCACGGTGATGAACAACTGTGATATATGCTTGATTATTTGTTCCAGGTTAGCTGACTGAATGTCCAATCCGTTGTAACAACATTTATGTTCATCTGTCTTAGCATGGAACCGAGAAAAATATCAAAATACGAAAAATATCAGAAAGCGTAGTTTTTTTCCATAATATTTGGTGACGTTTTAAAGAAAAGTTCACATTAAACGTGTTCGTCACCTACTTGAAAGACTTTCACGTTTTATTAGATACGTAACCCTGCAATATCATCGCGCTACATGTACGCCTTTATCCTAGGTAATTGATTCAAAGTGCAATACGCGCAAAGTTTTAATTCGTGAGAGAGATTTAAAACGTAAGTAAAACCAAAATAAAAACATTAAAAAATTTCAAAATTTTAATTCTCTTGTGAAATACAAATGTGGCATTGCAGTAAGAAATTCTCGCGCAAGCTTCTAAACATCATTCGATTGTTTGTGACGTTTGCATTGGCGTTAACATGAGTGTTGGACGGAGACAGGTAAGGTTGTACAAGAGTCCTTGTTTTGCAGTCACTCGTTCGCTCGCCATCTGCTATTACGGTTACATCACTGTTGCATGTTTCTTTCACAGAAGTTGAAGTGCACAACGATTTGAATTTGTGTTATTACGAGGACTGGAAACGCAGCATAATGTACTGAACTGCGAATTACTTCACAATTTGGGTTAATGTAATTACTAGGTACTGCAAGTCAACAGGTTTTTACCGGACTTAAATTTGCACGTGAATGATAGCGGCGTTTTTTACCGCATGACTACACAGAGATGCACTACATTTACTGCAATGCAAGCGGGAACACTTAACATGCAGCGAGACTCTACAGGGAACATGCTGAACGTGGAGTTTGTCCTCAACCAGAGCAGTTTACTGATCTCCGAATGATCCTGAGAGTTCATAATGCCTATATGGGAGGTCGCGTGCCAGGGCCAGACCTGGCCGTACCTCGGCAATGAGGTATCCGGATGTGGTAGATTCGGTTGTTGAAGAAACTGAAAGAGACACACGAAAAGTCTCATAATGGTAAGGGGCCGTTCCGGAATCTCAAAATTGAGGTACATCGCACACTCCAGGCAGTTGTATATCATCCGCATCATGTTAGACATGCCCAAAAATTGCGACCAGAGGATTGCAACAGAAGAGTACAGTTTTGTCATAAGACGTTTGCTACGAAGACAAGAGGACAACAAGAATTTTTTCGATAAAGTTTTGTGGACTGACAAGATCCATTTTAAGTGCAGCGGGGTGTTAAATCCCCATAACTATCTTTCATGGAGTATAGAAAATCCACACTTGTCAAAATAATCCAATTTATCACAGTTTAGTGTAAATCTGTGATCTTACATGCTAAACGGTTAGCTAATTTACCCGTTACAACTACCAGATCTCTTGAACTGCGAATAATAATTGCAATTTTTAACTATCTGCCTGGACTGCTAAAAGATATTGATTTAAAGATGCGAAGCAAGATCTCATTTTAAAATTATGGTACACTGTTGTACGACGCGTTGCGCGTATGGAATTTTCTCAATCGATGTTTCCCAAGGAAATGGGTTATTCGTAGCGGACCCATAGCCTGGCCTCCAAGGTCCTCACACCTGAATCCGATCGATTTCTTCGTGTCGGAATATTACAAAGAGCTTGTTTACTCAACAGAATGTTGCAGTATTGAGGAACTAACAAGAAAACTGCAAGAAGCCCAAGAAACTATTAAAAATTTCGAATGGTGTTCAGCGCTTGCCAGAGTATTTCTTCTGGCGATGCCGCATTTGTATTGAACAAGAGTAGTTGTTGTTGCAATTTTCGTAATTTTTTGTAATTGACTCATTTTTCATCTGTTGTATTGGTTTTACTCACTTTTGCACTTACTCACAAACATTTCAATTTTGCCCTTACCGCTGTGGAAAACCGGGTTCGATTCCGGGCGGTGTCGCCCCCGGATTTTCGCATGTGGGAATCGTAACTGACGATGCCGCTTGTAGGCGTGTTTTCTCGGTGATATCCTGTTTCCCCCGCCCTTGCAATCTGGAGTTGCTCCATACTCACCTCGCTTCACCCTCATCGACTTTCTATACCCCGATGTTAGGAGCCGCCCACCCCAAACCACTCCACTCCTCTCTCTTTGGCACCACATTTTCAGTGTGAGTGACACAATGAAATATGCAGGGTACGTAGCCCAATACCACGAGTCAGTTTTTGATGTCGGTATAGAACATGTTTAGTGAATTTTTTTTTAAGTCAGCAAATATTATGGAAAAACTACGCTCTCCGAACTTTGTTGTTTGTCGATATTTTTCTCGGTGCCATGCTGAGGCAGATGAACATCAATGTTACTGCGCCTGTTTGGCCACTTAATAAGGTAATCCAAAACTATTATTCAAGTGTCTATCGGAGTTATTCTTGTCACTATACCATTATTTTTCGTCGAACTGTGAGTTCAAAGGCAGTGTTAAAACAGGCACGTTTTTTCTTAAACATGTACCAACGAGAACTTATACAATAAGACATCTCAAGTGTATGGCTAGTGAGTTCGTGAAGAGATTTGGGCGGCTCTTAACAGGGAGGTCTTGAGAACCGATGATGGTGATTGAGGTGAGCATGGAGCAGCACCGGAATAAGGGTGTGGGGGAAACGGGAGATCCCCGAGAGAACCCACCAACCATTGGCATCGTCCCGCAAAATTACCTCATGCGAAAATCCGGGAGTGATCCGGCCGGAGATTGAACCTGGTTCGCCTTGGTGGGAGGCGAGCAGGCTAACCGCTCAGCCACCGCGGTCCTTGTACCACTAGTGCTATGCATAACTACCCACAGTACACACATGACATAATGACACAAAATTCACTCACAGGTTATAACAAAAAAAATAAATATCATGTTAATTTCTTAAGCATATTCGTCAGTTCTCACTATGTCCATACTCGTCATGCAGTGGATGGCTATTCGTGGGAGGTAAGGGATGGCACGGGTTGAAAAATCTCCCTCCCTCCCCCCCCCTTCCGCAACAACCAAAAATGTAATTAATTATTTTAGTTTAGCTTTTAAGCATTTTTAAAAAATTATCATGTAATCTTTCTTACACGTCTTTAGTTCAAGAGCAACTAAATAGAGAGGCGACACCCCCATGCATTGGGCCGAGGCGTTATTTCAAACCTTAAAATGTAAACATGACAAAAATACACTACCAACCTACAAACAAAAAATGGCATTAAAAATTATAAATTTCACAGAGAAAATATATTCTGCAATATGGTAAAGGAATTATTTTTTTTTACTATCTCTGATTGTGTTAAAGGCGCTTATTTTAATTTAATATGGGGTTTCAGGTTCTGTCACGATTTTGCTGTAGCTTTGGTTTTTTAGTTAGGGGGGGGGGGGGAAGGTGACAAATTAATCTCATTTTCCTAAGAAATTCGCGCGAATTTTCACATCATTTTTATTAGTGTATGTGCAGTTATGAATATGACAGTTTTTTCGACAGTACGTTCAATAGTCAGCCTACAAAAAAATGTTATAAAAATTTTACAACAGTAGTATTATTTAGCTGGTTCTGGTAGGGGTGGTGGGGGGCTAGTTGTAAAATTTTTTTGGGAAAATGCTGATATTTTGAAATGTTTTAACTATTTCTTAATTATAGCAAAGTGTATGTGTAGATTATATATTTGTTTATCATATGCAACTGTGAAATAATCAAAAAGTTGTCTCAATTAGGCACAAGAGATATTTTTCAAAAACGAGTCAGCTGTTACAATTTGCCCCGTATTAGGGGTAAGTAGTAACAGGCGTGGGGCAGGTAGTAAAATCAAGAAATAAACAACAATAAATGAACATATTTTTGTTTTATTTGATATAAAACTCAACATTACCTTTTGGACATTTGGTATTACTTATTTTATCACTTATAAGGTCAAGTAAATAATTTTAGTTTTTCAACATTAAGATTACTCATCATAACAAACTTTCAACATTATCAAAACTAACATAGCACTTTTTGCTTTATAATAAATCTCTAATGCTTTACAATCGATATGCTTCTCATTAACCCATTTCATTCATAATATGTTTGTATCTCCTATCATATTAAACTTTCAAAATTATCAAAATTAAAATGGCGCTTTTTGCAAAATAAATCACTAATGCTTTACGAAACCTTTAAAACAATCAACATGTTACTTTTAACTTATTTTGTATCTTATAGTCTCTAATGCTAATAGTTTTATCACAATCAACATGGCACTTTTCGCAGTCCTATTTAACATCTATCTGCAGCTTCTAATAACACTTAAAATATGAATAAAACTTAATTCTTCATCAGAATCACAGTTTATACAAACGTGAGAAACAGTGTCGCCTCTCACGCATTTAACATGTGCCCACAATTTGCAAATCAAACATTCGACCCAATCTTCTTTAATAGATCTGCTGTATTCTTCTCCACAAACCAAACGAAACCACTCTTCGATTTCAGAGCCTGACTCATTGGGTAAATTATTTTTATTTCACCTTTCTTATCTTTTAATTTTCTTTTCCTGTTCCTTCCAGTTTTCCCTTTCCCTTTCCTTTTCCTTTCCCTTTGACTTTTTCTTCTTGTTTTTTTTTTGTTTACCTTCTCTTCTAATTTTTTTTCTATGGCATCTTTTTCAGGTGTGTCAGTCAAAACAGCAGATTTTCGCTTGCGTCCACCTCTATTGCATTGTTTTCGAGGAGGAGTTTAAGGAAGAGCTCTTATTTTTGAGGGTGAGAAATTTATTGCTATGTTTTGGATACCTGGCGGTCCTGGAATCGGTTCAGTAGATGTCTCACAGGTCAACTGGCTTATTTCTAAAACTTCTTTGGCAGCCTGCTCGTATACATCTTGACTTTTTGTTGCTCTTTCGGACTTTCATTTATAATTTCTCATTCTAAAACAAGAAAATATAGTCATTTTCATGTTTACATTTGAGGCAAAGAGTCTAGTCAAAGGTATTAAAATTATAAGGGGCAAGTTGTAACACGTTAAAACATGCCCCGAGATATTGTTACAACTTACCCCATAGGACGATTTCAGATATTATTATTAAAAGATTTATATTTAAAAGAGATTTTAAAACAAATATTCGTAACATTTGAAAGCTTAATATATTGACGATATGAAAATATAAACATATAGATCCAACAAATCCATGATCACACCTAAAATCAAAGTTTACGAGATTATTTGTTTTCCGTTACCTGGTCAAAATGGTGGACCTGCTCACTACCGCTCGCTGCGCCGTCCCGAGCGACACTGACTGTCGTTACGTAATAGAGGTCGTTATAAGGGTCATGTTGAGTGTTACTTCTAAACATAATTGTTGCAAACTGCCGAGTAATTTAGCTGTTACTATTTACCCCTGTTACAACTAGCCCCTAGCTTCCCTACATGGGATATGACCCAGGTAGTGAGGTGCATATCAACGAGCTCGGACGTTAGCCATGTTGGATGAGCGTGACCTTGACTTTCACATGGTGTTGCATTGACTTTGAGCTAACTTTTAAATCGAAAGATAAAAGAAAATGGCCAAATTTTGGAGAAAAAAAATCGTTAAAATCAGTAATATATTTAATTTAAATAATAAAACAAAAAAAAATTTAACACAAACATTTATTTCAAAATGCTAACATGTAATTAAAAATTCTAAAACTTCACAAAATTACTAAACAAAATTAAAATGTGCAATGTAATAAAAAATTACAAAATTTTAAAAAAATTTCGAACAGCAGATGAGCGATGTCCACCCTACTTTCCATCGGCGTTTTTATCCTCGCCCTACCCTTCTCACCAACTTGTTGACTATGCTCCACCATACCACTCAATTGCAATGACTCGATCACTAACTACTACCAATTGTTTCTGCATTTGCTCACTACAGTGCACTGATGACGCTTTTTTTTTTTTTGGCATTGCAAACTCAATTGTGCTGATAACCCATGTTTTCGGCACTGTGCACTAGTGTGGGCTGATAACCCCCTTTTTAAGCACCTACCACCTGAGCACATCTGTGTCACCGACATGCAAAATGTTGCAATGCAAATAGTTTGCGAACTTTTCTTATTTAATTCACAAAATCGATGGTTTTATTTTAAAAGCCGCAAAACTGATATGGGGAAAAATTAGTTTTTTTAAATTAATGGTGAAATCATACTAAAAAAATGATGTAAAAAAACAATCCACGCTTTATGATAAATATGTTTCTATCAATGTAATTGTTAAATCGATACAGTTTATTTATTAAAAAGTAAATATTCATGTTCTTTAATATATTTTGCTTTAACTGAAATTGTAAATAAAGTCTTACTGCAGAAGTATCTATTTATTTTACTACTAGCATATCCATTTAATATATAATAAATAATTTTTTATTATTTAATTTTTAGAGACAATCTGTAGGATGTGGCATATTAACTGATGCATCTTTTAGATGTTAATTCGTACTTGATATCACAACATACTAATTATTCAAGCTATCATCTTTGCGGCACTCGCTCGGTGATACTTTGGATTGTCACTATAGACATACTTACGTGTAAGCATTTTCACAAATTAAGTATAAAATGTACCCCTTTTCTGCTCTTCTCTTTTCACGTCGAATTCTTACATGTCAGAGTTTTCAAATTATTCTCATTCTCTCATCTGCTTCTCACTTGCTCATCTCTCACAGTATTGCTATTCGGAATCTTTGCAAGAAATTATGTCAAGCATATGCGACCAAACGAAATCTGAATTAAGGGTAGCGACCACTTTGTATCAAGTAATGCTATAATCATAGTATGGGCCAGCATTTACTGCTTTTAGAGGAATAGTTGGCTATATTTTAGGAACTGTTAGGGTTTGACCCTTGAAAACCAGTATGTAGGCATAATTTCCGACGTGGAGATGAATGTATGTATAAAACATTAAGCGTTGCAATATTTTGTAGCCATAGTTGGATATAATATAAAAACTATTGGGTCTAGTCCCGAGATTGTATGCAACATTCCCGACTATCAGGAAGAAGAAATTACGTGTTAGACAAGTAGAAAATTTGTAGTGATAGCTGGTTATAATTTTCAAACCATGAAAGTTAGGAACATGAAACTTGAAATGTACAAGACCAGTACAAACGTAATCAGCCTTATATATCACACTATGGTCTAGGCAATTTTGTAAGAATTGTTAGCTAAACAACCCCTTATGCATTTAATTTTACTTATAGTAAACATAGCTTACTATTGTAAGCAATGATTAATGAAGAAGATCCAACATTTTTGCTTCTAACCTTGGTCACCATTTGCATTACAAATACAAATAATTTTAAACGGGGCTAAAAGAAATTTAACACAATTCAAAGGAAAAAAATAGGTTGGCTGGTAGGTTGGGAAGGGGGAGGGGGGTGGCTTGTCAAAACAATCGTGGAACCATCAAACATCTAGGAATCAGTGCATTCATAATAAATTAAAATTAGTTTACATTGTTTTTATTTAACAATTGAAAATTGTCCAGATATTTAAAAAAAATTAATGTATCAAACATATATTTTTAATGCAAAATCAGTTAATAAAATTTATACTATGTAAAATTTGTGCTTTCTCATGGCAGCTGGCAACATTTTAAAGAAGAAAGATTATTCAAAGAGACACATGGATTTGTGCCAACAGGCCATCCCTCAGGAGGCAGCCAACTTAACTACTGAGCTACAACAGCTGACGACAAGGATAAATGCTTACATGTTGTATACTATACTTCCAAATAAAAGGCCGCATTCATTCGTACAGTTACATAATTTATTACTGTATTAAACTTTTTGTTGTGTTATTTTTATATTTATTTTCAATCAATTCATAGATGGCTCTTCACCACGTCTATTTCAAACCTATCTGTATAAAGAATAATAATTTTTTTTTGTTAAAATTAACTGTATTTAGCATTTTAAAAACTTTTTAAATACAGCAATGTATTAAATAACTCGTTATTTTTTTCAGTCGGGTCTGAATATTAAATAAGATTATGTGCCTATAGTCACATTCATTTTTTATTATATTAACTTTAAATAATTATGCAGCAAACCACATTTTCGCAAGTTGGCTCGTAAGGAAGCAAATATTTACAGGCAGGAAAATATAATTTGCGAAATAAAAGAACCAGGAACGTGAAATTCAATTTGCCAGTATCATTTATAGCTCCAGGAATGTTTGTGTACATGTATAAACCATTTATAACCATCGTGAGAAGTTAATTTTTTTGTATATTTGGTTCAATGTGATTTTTTTAATCACTGTTACGATATATTGGGTTAAAAAATGTATATAATATTCAAATTTTTGGAATATATTAAATTCAATTACCACAACTTTTTAACTGAATCCGTTTATAATAGGGCAGTTACGATATTGGGTTTAAAAAATATATAATATTAAATTTTTTTATAAATAAAAATACAATACCACATCTGGGAAAAATGTTATGCTTGTTCATTAGGATTTCATCATTGAAATTTAGGATGCAGCACATAAAAGGATCACAGAATTTAGTAGACAATTTTCTCTCTATCTCTCGCATGTCCAATAATTCCAAAGTAACTAACGAGTATGAAGTTCTTCAAAATTGCAATGTGTTAGTAGAGTTTCCATTTGCATTTACCTATATCAAAGAGCATCAGGAAAACGATGTTAACAAACCTTATTTTATTGTTACAGATATTTTATTTTGCAAATCCTGTGACAATGTAAAACATGTTGTGTTGCCTACTTATCTAAAACCAATGGTTTTCGACTATTTTCATTCATATCTTCTGGATGCACATCTAGGCACACACAAAAAAAATTAAGCACATTCGTAAGCATTTCATTTGGAAAGGAATTAATGCTGAAAATTTCCAAGAGTTAAAATGTTGTAAATTGTTTTCTCTCTTCTAAAATAACCGAGAAACCTATGCAAATACTTTTCGTTTATTGTGTTGGTCATTTTCCAAGAAGTAAGTCAGGCAATAATATGTTGTTACTTTGTGATAATGCATTTCCAAATTTGTGTGGTTAATTCCTATGAGAAATAGTGATGCTATATCCACTGTTCGCGCTCTTCAAGCCTGTTTATTTCAGAATTTTGGTATACCTTCATCAATTGTCTCAGATAATGATTCTCAATATACCTCAAACATTTTTGGTGACATGTGTTTTTCTTATGACATTGCCTATGAACTTGTCTCCATATAATCCCCCACCCTCGCATGTGAAGCATTTCATCTTAAACATCCATTCAGTTCTCACTGTTTTTCATGCGATGGAGTATACTTATTGGGACAAAAATCTTCCTTGGTTTCAAATTGTTATCAATTATACCAAGCAAGACTCTAACAAAAAAGTCAATTTAATCTTGTTTTTACTTATGTGCCCAATAACCATTTGTTCAATTTATGGCACTTAAATGATTACTTGCTGGATGATACTAAGCACATTCGTCAGTTCTGGGCAGCTACTCATTTGAAGAGCAGTGTTAAACATAATAAACATTGCATTGACTATCTGTTTCGGGTAGGAGATCTCGTTTTGTGTAAAACACGTCCTATCAGCAGAGCAGTCGACAATATAATAGCAAAACATTCTTATGGTTGGACTCATCCTAACCAGATCCATTGTTTCTTAAGGCCAGTCACTGATAGTCTTGCTGACCCCAATGCAGGAACATATACACTGAAGAGCCAAAAAAACTGGTAGAGGCGTGCGTATGCAAATGACAGAGGTATGTAACCAGTCAGAGTAACGCAATGCGGTCGGCAGCTAGATCGGTTACTGCTGCTACAATGGCAGGTTATCAAGATTTAAGTGCGTTTGAACGTGGTGTTATAGTCGGCGCACGAGAGATGGGACATGACATCTCCGAGGTAGCGATAACATGGGACACCCCACACGTCGAGAGTTGCTACCGAGTGGCTCCAGGAACACTCTTCTGACTTTAGACACTTCCATCGGCCACCTAAATCACCAGACATGAACATTATTGAGCATATCTGGGATGCCTTACAACGTGCTGTTCAGAAGAGATCTCCACCGCCTCGCACTCCTATGGATTTGTGGACTGCCCTGCAGTCATGGTGTGAATTGCCTCCTGCATACCTTCAGACATTAGTTGATTCCATGCCACGTCGTCTTGCGGCACTTCTGCGTGCTCGCGGGGGCCCTACACGATATTACATTATATTAGGCAGGTGAACCAGTTTTTTTTGGCTCTTCGGTATATTACAAGAGCTCATGTTTCCCACCTTAAAAATATTACATTCTCCAGTTTCAAAATATAATTTGAGTACTACACTCGACGAGCTACAGACCCCAGCTGTGTGTATTTTTCAATACATTTTTGTTGTTTATTTGGATGGCCAGCTCCTATTATTTTTTACCTTAACTTGGTTTATATCATGGAATGATTACCCACTAGTCCAATTCTTAATATTCATTCTGTTTACGCGCTTATAAAAAACCGTAGTTCTAGGTTAATAAAGAGAAAGAAAAACGTAATATTTTATGTGTATTAAATCAAATTTGGTGCGGTATTACAAAATAAGCTACAGGTTTAGAATTTTTGCTTTTGTGATTTCAGTTGGTGATAATAGTGGTTTTTTGGGGGGGGCGGTGATGAAAGTGGTTAGTGTTTAGCTTTAAGTTATGACTCACTCTTGTTTTGGATTGTTTTTATGTTGTGGTCGAAGCTTAGAGACAAAATCTTTTTCACATTTTCCTTTGGGATAATTTGTGGGAAAATTTAGTTATTGGCCAAATTTAGTTCGTAATATGCTCTTCACAATGGTATCGTTGTTTTTTTTTAGTGTTATTTCAACTCTCTGTGTTGTGGTAGTTCGACTGTAGCACCGTGTTCCTTTCCTTCATCGCAGTTCTGGCTGTGGCCAACTTCGTATCCTCAATAGTCATCGTCACACTGCTGGATTCACGTGTAGTGTTTGAGTGAGAAGATTATTTATTCTTTTCACAGAATTCCTTCTTTGTGGCGTTGAATTTTGGCTTAATCGCTTTGAAAGATGAGAGTTCAGATCTTGAAAGCATGATAAATATAGTTGTATCAGCGCATGAGAACGTAAAAAGGCATCTTTGTTGAAAATTCTTGATTTGACCAAAACTAAAATTGAACTGTGCTACAGTTGAAAAATCATTTTCTTGCATTTAAATCTGCCATATAGATTTAAACTTGCATTAATGGCCTTGCAGGAAAGATTCTGACTATTTTTGGCTCTTTAGAAAGGGAAAATTTAAATCTTCTGGATCATCGTCTGAAATCCCTGGCAATCACTTAGGAAGACATTTCAACAAATAAAGCTAATGAAATAGTTATTATTAAAAATTTTAAACAGGAAATAATAAATAACACCACGTACATCAGAAAATTAAGTCAGTTATATCTGGATCATCACAATACTTGGTATTGTAATCTTTCTTTGGCATTACATGACACACTATATGGTATGATCATATTGAATTTTAGGATTGATTTAAATATTATGCTACTCCGTGTCAGTAAAGTTCTCACTTATCACAAGCTGGAAATTTTTATTTGCATAATGTCATAGAAACTAGTGTCATAGAAACATGGCAAGTTAAGTACAACAATGTTAAGTGATGGTTCGTTCTTGAACATTTTAAAATATATACAACATCTCATTATACTGCTGCTTTACATAATAGCACCCGTTGCACCTGAAAAGATATATGTTTTATGGTCTAAGTAATGTTCAGGCAATTATTTGCAATTCATCTCTTAATGTTGTTGTTAATTTTCCCTCTGCCAATAAGGGTAGTTTGTTTGAAAGACATCATACGTATTTTCCTTGTTCCCTTTTTGAATTCTTAGTTGAAACAGATGCCTGTTACTCAATGTTCAGGAATTTATGATTATTAATTTGGATCGTAAGCATTTTGCTACTGTTAACCATGATTCTCTTGTAAAATGAAAAAAATCACAGCATTACCATTTGTTCAACTTCTTTCGCTTTATTTGATGCACATGTTGAGAACTGGAAAATTATACTTCGATGACTTGATAAATCTGTTGTCATTCTCAAACTCCCCTTCTTATGTAAAACTAGTTCGCATTGGTTATTTGCTTACAATGTTACCACCGACATTAAATACTTGTGTATGTGTACTGCTGAATCCTTTTCCCCCTTTACTCTTGCGCTGTCAGGTAGTGGATTGATAAACAAGTCATCACATTGTGAGATCATGAGTCCCTGCTTCAAAAATTATGGTTTTGTGATTAAGTTTTTTTGCTTTTACCACCCTCCCATAAATTATTTCTTGATTGAAAAAATTCACTTTTTTTTGGCTTTATTACCTCAACTTTCAAGATTTCTTGCACCGCCTTTGTCTTCTTCCTGCACAATCTCCTGTCAACTTATGGCTCATTTCCATTATTATATCGTTTATTTACGTCTTTTTTATTCTCTTTGTAATGTATTGTTTGTTTGAGCCCAAATTTTGTGCCAAAGTGAATTCACCAACTTCTGACTGTCCTCTTCATGTGACAGAAGGATATGTTATTCTTTCATTGCCTACTCCATCAGCTCCCACTGATAGCTAAGAACTTCTTTTGGGTTAAGAAGTCTTTGTTAAAATTTAGTTTTGTTAATTTTTAGTGTGTGTGTCAATGTTTGCAGAGTCATTGAATCCAATGGACACGCTTATGGGTTTGAGTGTGTGCCATGTTTAGGCACTAGCTAAAATTTCTAGATTTCAAGCTCCCTCTTTAAATTAAAATTTGGTTTTCCTCTTTTTTGTAAAGCTACTTTTCTTTTTCCAACACCTGTATTTTTTTTTTCTTTTTTTTTTTACATATACTGGCTGAGGCACCTAAGGCAGGCCCCCTAAATAGCACTGCCATTTTCAGGGGTAGAAGAAAATGTTTCAGACAAAAGTTGCTTGAGTCTAGTGATAGTGATAATTTCCCCGTATGTGGAAGGGTAAAGAAAATACGAATGTCAACGTCGTTACTTTAAATTGAATGATAATTTTTATTAACACACCTCTGCCCAGCAAGTGAAGGTGATGGGCCTGCGCCATCTTAGCCGCAGGTTGTCTTGCTCCTGGTAGCTGGTGATGCGTCCCATGCAGTTGCTGCTCCAGCGTGGGTGGCCTGGAACTTCCTTGGTCGTAACGACATCACCACAGCCAGGCATACCCGAATGAGCCATTGCTGCAGGCATAGAGAAATCCAGGTAGGTTGTCAGTTGGCTGTGTAACTTTTATCTCCATCACCATCGCTTAACTAAGGTGACATGTTTCGGACATGCAGTCACGAGTAGTAACCCAGGCTAGCTGTTGAACCGAGTGATTGATCACCTGGTGGTGTCCCCTTCCATGCTGTCATTACCTCTGCTACAACAGTGCCATCCCGATTCGTCACCTCCTAACCCACGGTGGACATAGTAAGAGGACACCCTGATTCTAAGGACTCTGTACTGGGTTCCTCAACTTTGTCACCTGGGGCCAGTGAGGTGCGGGGGGAGGTGTGCACAGTGCACTCGGGCGTGTTATTGTAGCCATCACTGAATTTTCCTGGTGAAGTGGGAGCTGCAACACAGACAGGCTGTCCTGCACCCTCTTCTTGCTTCGTTGTCTTGCCTTGCTGCTTGCTATGTTTCTTCCTTGCATCTGTGTTGGTCATTGATGATGCTGTGGATGATGTATGCCCTTTAGCTTTCATGATCAGGCGATCCTATGCACAAAGTGAGTGTACGTAGTTCAGCGAGGTGGCATGCATGCATCGTAGAGGGTGGTGTGATGTCCCACCCATCGCACAAGATTGGATGGCGAAGTGAGTGAGAGTGACCATTGTGGAAGGGAGGAAGATGACTCGCTGATCGCTTCCTAGTGCATGGTCGATAGATAATGATGTGCGCCGAACAAACACAAACACATGTGATGAAAGCACACACTGTCACAAAACAACACTCATGAGTGGTCGGATGAAATGAGTTTAAGCATGAACGTGTTTCAATAACTGGTAGGTTTTGAAAATACACAATCCGTTAAAAACATAACACCATATTGGCTCAGGCAGCTTGTGCACACAATTTATTTTAACATGTAGGCATGCACATTTTTGGCTCGCTACCCGACCACACAATCACTGTTTGCAATAACTGTATGGCGCACTGAGTTTGCTGAGTGCTTTTGCAATACAATAATGAGTTATCATCACACAGTTTCCCATCGATTTACCCAGCCCATTGCGCGATCTCACCAGTGTTTACATTTTGGAATGCGCCTGCAATGAGTTGGGGCATAACGGGAATGCACTTACACAAAGTGGCATGTTTTCCTCACTGCATTGTGGAAGTGTAAAAAACTGCAGTGGGTGTAATTCATGCAGCACTGAAGCTGCATTGCCACTTCCTGTTGCTGAGTGATGATTCGTTGTGAGTGCTGGTGTTTGTTTAAATGCCAGTGGTGGTGTTGCAACAACTTTCTCTTTGTGTTCCATCCACTCGTCTGTAGAGAACCAAACACATCCAAGCTGGTTTTTGTATGTAGAAGCACTGTGTTTGTGGCTTGCATGTCCGAGACATATGCTATTACTTACTGAAGTATTAGTAACTGTCCTGGTTGGTCAGTTGTAAGTGGAGAGATTTCCCTTGGTGTGATGGTGGGTGTTTGTGGTTGTAGTTGTGGTATTGGCGGTACGGTACTGTGACCCATTAAGTTCATGACACTTGTAACACTGCTTGTTTTAAGGACTGGTTACGGCTTGTTTCGTAACCCACTTTTCCAGTGGCACTGTTCTTTCATGCAGTGCATGCAGGGATATGGTGGGTGCATTGTTATTGCAGCTGAGACATTGCTGACAGCAGCAGTATTGTTGGTGGCACAGGGAGATGAGCTGTTTCTGTGCACATGTTAGCCTGGCCACAGCGAGGCAGCTGTCTGTTGTGGTATTATCTGGCTGGTTGGTTATGCGACACTGTGTTTATGTCATCTAGATAGGGCATGACAGGCCACTGTGACACCTATCTTTCTATGTTTGCTGATAGATATGGTGTTATTCTCAAGGAGCATAATGACGATTGCAATGGAATTTCTTGTACTTGATTTGGATGTTGTGGCATTGTTAATTGGGTTCGTTAGAACGCAGGCGAAGTAGGTGGCTGGAACAATAGGTCTAGCAAGAGGAGCAGGTCCCAGTCAGCTTAGCTGTTGCTGATGAGTTTTATTTACACTGCACACTGCTTGCATGTAAAGTCTCTCCCAGTGACAGTTGAGAGTTTGACAGCAGATAGGAACACTTTCTGGTATGAATGCGCACACACATTGATTCTGAGTAAGGGCACACCTTACAATTCACAAATAAAAATTGTGCATGTAAATTTGGTAGGTCTTATAATTTCAAATTTTGTTAAAGGTTGGCCAAAACAAAGTGGTTTGAGCCCAAAAGAAATTAGCTGTCACTGCATGGTGGGTGTTTGAAGCACTGGTGTTTTCTTGGCTGGTCTTAGGACTTCATTGAGAGTAGTGGGTGACCTGTTCATACTTGGCCATGGCATCCTGTGGGATGGGGCGCAAACCTTGCAAGCACAGATTAATCCGTATGTCTCGATCTACTTTGCAGCCATTCTTCACAAGTCTTGGCATGGCAGCCAAACAGCTGTTGGGAGACATGTTCATGGCCTTCCCAAATGTCGCAGACCTCCCTTTGCACAATGAAGGGGTAGACCATAAAGTGGAGGAAGGGTGTGCATGCAGGCACGAGACAGTCTGCAGCTACGAACAATGCTCCCCAAGCAATGGAGTGGTTGGGCAGAGGAGAGAGGGTGAGTGCAGGTGCTTCTCCAAGGTGGTGAGGGATAGTGGGGTGGTCATTCCGATTACATCATGCTGCTCCAAAAATTTCTGCCCTACAGCTCGTGGCCTACACTGTCGACACAATGATGTGCCTAGACCATTGTTGGTGTGCTTTCCATCCATGTGCTGTAGCATCCTTTTGGAGTTGTTTTGGTGTTGTTTCTGAAATCCCATGTTATTTTCACTCCTATTACAGTACAATCTTGCTGCAGTCGAATGGGAAGGAAATAAACCAATTAACAGAAATGTTAGAAAGGAATAGGGAATTTCAAAATTTTGGCAAATATTTTGCAGGAAAATGAGGGAAAGTATTATGCCCCATTAAAGGGTGACGAATGGTGTGGTTTAGAGTGTTGAGTGGCCAGGACACACTTGGTTTCAAGAATTATAACATAAAGAAGTATAATAAATATGGTTGGAAATTATGAATTTACCCGGATATAGAACCAGTCATCGCCAGCAGGTGGTAATGTGATGGTGTTGAACTGATATCAGAATTATGTGGTCACCCACCCAGATGCACTGATGCTCCATTTTTGTGGTGAAATACATCCTGGAATTAAGGGGTATCCTGGCTGCCCTCACACCATCAAGCAAAATGCCTAATGGTTACATTCAAATTCAAGGCTGGCCTGCATGCCTGATACGACTGAATGTACAGTTTAACCAAAATTTACAGGAGAAATTTAAAGAAAAGTTACAGGCATATCTTCAGATTGTGGGTTATTGGAGACCAATGTCCCTACATGTACATAGGCTCTGCATGAAATAATACACTTATGTTGCCAACATCCATATATTTTCATTGCACAAACATTACACTGCCCTCACACAAAGCAGAAAAATACCCAAATTAAGCAGTCTTAGTACCTAAGCCTGCCTGGTAGGCTACACAGTGATATCGCTGGGTCGCAAGTCATGCATATATGAAATTAAAGTGTAGCATTAAGCTTCTCTGGGCAATGCTATTCCCGAGGAAGATGAAGTGGCTTCTCTGGGCAATGTTAACCCAATGACAAATTCAATGATTGTATGAACAACATTTAAATACATCACACTAATACCTACGAACAGAAATCCTAGCAAAATATTACGATTCAAAATAACAAAAATTATACAGTGAGAAACTCCCTCTTGAAGACTTACACTAATCGATAAATCAATCTGAGTCCAATGTCATACGATGACACCACATACACCCCCCTTCCTTCCGGTGACAGCATCAAGAAGTCGCCTTGGTTGCTGAACGACTCGGCCAGAGAAGGTGCATTGTCGGACTGGAGCAGCCCGAACACCTTGTAAAGGAACAGGTGCAGCGCCCATCACTGTAACTGCAGGCTGAGATTGTAGAATATGAGCAGGTTACTTCACAGGTATTGAAGTCATTGGTGAAGTGTCCTTCAGGGTAAACACAGGCTTCAATCTAACACTTGAGATTGTTTGTTCACCACTTTAAATCGGCCGTTATACACTTGCTGCAGTAGCTTACGGAATGTATCGTGACACGCGAACACTAGTGGTGATGAAATGAGTTCAGGGTGCATAAATATATTTTTGGTGTGTGGTGCTCTGATTGAACTGGCCTCATTGCCTCATGTGTTACTTGTGGTGGGACAAAAATGTAAGGATATACTGTGTAGTGTCATTCTGCGAAATGACATAAGACCTAAAACCCATAAGAATTATAGGCAATTTTGGTACCCTGTCTTCGATTAGGTGGGCCATGAAACCCGACTTCAGCAGACGATGCAATCGTTATACTTTCCCATTGGCTGCAGGGTGGTGTGCAGTAGTCTTGATGTGTCGACCACCCAAGGTTTTACTGATATATGCAAATAAGTCGCAATTAAATTGGCGACCTCGGTTAGTAGTGACGAAATTGGAGAAGTCAAATCGAGCTGTCCATACTGAAAAGATGATTTCAGCAATGGATTCAGCACTTATGTGACTAACTGGAGTAGCTTGTGGCCAATAATAAAATCTGTCCCCCCTTGTAACTAAATACCGATGATGTTTTTGATGGAGGTAAGGGGCCAGTGATATCAATGTTGACATGCGATAAATGAAAGCATATTCAGAAGAGTCAACCATAAGCACTAGTGGTGCATCCTCAGATGGGTGTGCAAGCAGTATTGCATTAGCTAAACTTTACTTGAGGTCTTAAAATGCCTTTTTGCTTGCGGCTGCCAATTGAATTTCCCACTGATGATTCTTTATTGAGAATTTCGTGAATTAAAAAAGTAGAGCTTGTTCCTTTTCAGAGTCTGGCAAATAACACCATAGAAGCTCATAGTCCCCAAAGAGTAGTGTAACTCAAGAAACGTTTTTGGTAATGGGTAATTCACAACTGCTTCATCCCATTCGGGAAGTAGTAGAGGGCCTTAACACTATCTGTGAAACCTATAAATGGCACCTCAGTAGCACTAAAATTACATTTTCTCATTTTTATGTTGATGTGAAAATTACTGAGGCATCGGAAGACTACACGAAGATGTTCAAGAAGTCCCTCTTCATTGGCTGAGGCGATGAGGATATTATCAATATAGGTGAATTCAAATTGTGGATCTCTTTGTATAGAATAAATTAATGTATGAAATTACTCGGCTGCCTTGCGCAATCCAACTGGCACCTTTAGGGATTCAAATGGTGTAATGATTACTATGTTTGACACATCAGCAGGGTCAACAGTTATGGTGGAATGTACGAACTAGGTCAACCTTGGAGTGAACATGTTTGCTGTCTACAGTAAAGCAGTTTAATTCCTGCTCATGAGTACCGGGTATCTGGTTTTGTGATGTGGTTTTGAGACAGCAGTAATAGCCACATGGATGCTATGAGTCATCATTTTTATTGATAAGGCACAGTGAACTCTTCCAACAACTTTTTCATAGCTGACCTGTTTCAATTGTCTGGGTGAACCTATAAGAAGGATCAAAACATTTCGGGCTATCATGGAGTATTATAGTGAAATCTTTAAGGAGGCTGGCTTATTTGTGCCTAGGTGGAATGGTGTGCATGACAACAATGGCTATGTATGTGACAATAATGCCTACATATGTGGTGTAAATACCAACTGCTTACTGGGAGGTAAATCCATCTAGAAATTGTGGATTTTTGATATCAACAAGCATATTGAAATAATTTAAAAAATCAGCACCTATTATCATTGGTGTCTGAACATTAGCTAGTAGTAAAGGCCAACAAAATCACCTCCGCAGTCCCATTAAATTCTAAGTAACCATTCACTGTAGGTCCTGTTAACTGTGCCATTTGCTGCATAAAGTTCCCTAGTTGAGACATTGTTCCTTTCTTGTGCTGATGGAGGAACCCTTGAAATGTCTGCACTAGAATCGATTAGAAACTTGTACCCAGACATGGTGTCTGTAATAAACAAGCAGCCGATGGTGGGCCTGCCCCACCTGCTGCTGCCACTGGTGGGACTAGAAGTTTCCCTTCTTAGCTTTGGAATTAAAATTTCTGACACACTTTTGTGCAATTTCTTTAAATTTATAATGATACCCGCAAAAATAATAATTTCTGATTGCCACGAGTGCAGAACCTATCAATAAGGTGCTTGTTAGCTTTAAAAAAATAAAATCTTTCTTAAATATAATATTATTGACAGATAAATATAAAATGAATTAATAAAGTGACAGGAGAGTTAATTACTGGTGAAAATTCCTTGGTGTGGGACAAAATACATGACAAAGACAGTTACACTTACAATGCATAAATAACTCAGAAAGCATAAAACACTGGACAAGGATAAAAACACTTATCATCATTCAAAATATCTACTCTAGCTACTGTGAAATGAAAGAAATAATAAAATTACTTGGATTTATTAAATGAAAATATTCTATGGAAATTAATTTATCTTTTGTGAAAAATCAATGTGCTGACACATTATCAAAAATTAAAAGTCAAAATTAAAACTCAACGCTGGATAAGCAGTATGATAGCTTCAAAGTAGCACCATCCTTCCAGAATGTATTTAAGTTACTGATAAATCTGAAAAAATTAAGAAATTAATAATGCTGATTTCTGTTAGTTCGAAAATAAAAATAATTTAAAAGGGTATATTCTGATGCTAATAGCTGATTTTAATTCTTATGTAACTGGAAATAAAGTAAATTCACTGCTCTTAGGAAAAATTTTAAGAGTCTTAAAATCTCCAAAAATATATTCTAAATTAAAATTCTTATCCACTTTTACTGTTTATTAAAAAAATAATTTAGATGCTTCAAAGTTTCTCGGGCTTAATTAAACAAATTAAGTTGCTCCGGTGCTAGCTCAAGTCTGTAGAACATCCGGACCACTGGATCATATTACACAATTCTTGAAATCATAAAGTTAAAAACTAATTAAAATGTTTTAGCATATTCTTTAACGATCCAAATAATTTCTTATCAGATGCTTAGATGCCCCTCCGGCATCAGCAAATGGTTGGCATCACCTGGTAGTAGAATAACATCATACCAATTAACATGGCGCCTGGTGCTAAGTGTGCCTCAAAGTCGGCGGCGTCTTGAACCACTAATACACTGGTGCAAAATGAAAACTTAACATGTGGACAAAATTATCACAAATGAATGCAGGTTATATAGAATAATTATACAGGTTGTACACTATATATACTGATCACAGGGTTTAACACCTATGGACAGAGGCTACAGAGTGTCTTGAACAACAATGCCAGTACCTTGTGTAACCTCCTTTAGCGACGATGCAGTCCTGCAGTTGGGTGTAAAGACGATCATAAAGGTGTCGGATATCATCTTTGAGAATAATGTTCTACGCTAATTTCACCTGTTGTTGCAATTGGTGGAGGTTTGTTGCCGGTATTGCAGACTGCACCAAACGCTGCCCCATAATGTCCCACACATATTTAATGGGGGACAGGTCAGGTGATCGTGCTGGCCAGGGGAGTTGACAGACACCTTCGAGAGCACATTGGGTGACACGAGAAATGTGTACACGGGCATTCTCCTGCTGGAACAAGACATCTCCTTGGCATTGTAGAAATGGCAACAAAATGCTGGATGAAGTTCTGGATGTAGCATTCACTATTTTGTGTTCCTCAACAAATACCAGAGGCATAAGGTCATTGTAGGTTATTGCTCCCAAGACCATGTTGCCAGGAGTTACTCCTGTATGTGGCTGCCATATACAATTTGGTTATTGCGCTCTCCTGGTTGATGCCAAACTTACAAACCACCATCACTGGTGCCATTACAGAATCTGCTGAAATCACTAAGCACAGCTCAGTGGTATTCATCCCTCCAGTTGTATCGTTCTCTACACCATCTGAGGCGGCTTCAAGGTGATGAGGTGTGAGAGGAAGCCTTGCGAGTGGCACCCTTGATCATAGCCCAGCATCCAGCAAATGGTTTGTGATGGTCTTATTTGACACACTGGATGCAACAGTGGCCCTGATCTGTGTGGTGGTCGCCATGCGATCAGCAATGGTTGCTCATCTGTGGTGGACGTCCAGGTGAGAATCTGTATACCACTGCCATCCGGAACCAGGTTGAGAAGCATGTGCACCATCGTTGGACCACCAGCACCACCAATGATGCACAGCAGACACTTCATGTCCTATGTGTTGGGAAATTCTTCAGAAGGACCATCCGGCCTCCCTCAGGCCCACAATACGACCTCGTTCAAATTACATTAATTGCACGAAGTGTGGTCATCTATGCTGTCGTGGCATGTCTACAATGCTTCATACACGCAGGCCGATGCTTGAAACATCATACCACTCTTTCACCGAGTCAACTAAAGTTGTACTAAGCGCAGCGGTGTTATGCCTAGTATGCGGTTCCTCCTCTGTCTACAGCACAGAACTATTAATAATTGCATGAACTGCCTTCTGTCAGTTTCCCATGTGCATCTGGTGTGTCTATGTCATCGCATAGTTGTGTTATTTTCCACCAGTGAAACACTCTAATATTACTCCTGTGCCCTCTTCTAAAATGCAGCGCAGAGTAATTGCTGTTTAAGCTAATTCTGGGATCAAAGAAACTACATATAATTTATGTTAGCGCAGGGGATTGAAAAGATTCAAACCCAGCAGAAAGTATTCATGACTGCCTTACTCGAAGGTTCCACCAGAAGAGTTACTTCTGGCAACTTCGCAATTGTGCAGCATTAACAAAAAAAAAAACCATAAAAAACTGAACATTCACAAAATAAAAAACACAACAAATTAAAATACATTAAAACTAATACTGAAAAAGAATTAATTACTTTTCAAATATCATTAAAATTAATTAACAACATAAATATCTCTTTGAAAATAAAATTTTCATATTTTGGTAATAAGTGTTTAAATTTCTTTTACTTTTAAAATGGATGGGTGATGAAAAATTATCATTAAATATTAAGTTAATACGAACCAAAATAATAATCCACTTGTCACACTTAACAAAATTATGTTAAAATATAAGCATTGCAAAGTAAATTATGTCAAAACGAAACATTAAATTAAGATTTAAAACATAGTATTTATTCAAATATTAAATAATGGACTTATGTAACTTTTATCTCGTGGATGGATGAAATCAAGGATACTACTTTCTATTCGAGCCAGGGAATTGCCTCACAATAATTGTGAGTTGCACTGGATGTATCTGCATTATGTGGGTAGTTATCATCTGTTTTGCTATCACAATGTCCCGAAGCACAAATAATTGAACACAAACAAAATATTTTAGAATGTATATTTTGACAAATGATTTGTATAATAACTGGTAGCATCATAAAGATTGTTTTCAAACCTCTTACAATTAATCAAAATGATCATCACAAACATTTCCAGAACCAAGAAAATATATAGAAGAGGTTAAAAGTTTAACCAAAATATATTACAAAATGTAATCTTATTCAATTAATTGTCCATGCAATTTGATGTTGATTAAAATGCGAAACACAGAATTACTACTTGAATACAATGACTGCAAATGTTTAAAAAAGTGCAAAATACAAGTATGTAGACTAGAGTTTAGGTAATGAGCAATCAGAAAAAGGAGGGCAGCCTAAAATACGCATTAAAGCCTCGTTTAATAAAATATACATAATAAAACATAATAAAATTTACTTAAAAGTGAAGTATCGGTGGAGGCAGTCAAATGACCCATCAGAGCACCATCGATTATAAAGGGAAAAATAACAAACCCATTTATAATCAATTATTTACGCCCAACTCGAAAATTGTGAATGCACAGCATATGGAAAGAATTTAAATTAATATTGGGCTGCTGACAAAACTAAACATTACACGTAATAAAGACTGGAACACACAGCAAAGCTAGAGTTCTAGTTAGACCGAGACCAAATTTGAGCTATCGACCAAAACCACAATCTTGAAAAAACACAAACTCACTATGGCCAAGACAATACAAACTAGGCCACACAAATATTAAAAACAGTCAAAACCGACCTGATTTACACAATGCTAGTGACCATGACTCACCGTTTCGTGTTACTTAATATCATGGCCACTCAGGCGACAGAATAAATTTAAAGGTGTATCATATCTGCCCGTGTCTCATGGACAACTAAATTACAAATTAAAACATACTGCAGCTCCTAAAACAACTCCTGCAGGCGACGATGGGGCGTAGAATAGAACTTGCTCTGTTAACAAAAAAATGGTGTTGCATTAAAGGAGGGGAAATGAAGAAAGAGTGAACAGGGGAGGAAATAGTAGGGAAGCTGATCCGGGCATAGAGCAAGCCACCTCACAGAGTCAAAAGTAATGTATATGTCTGGCGCGATGAGCGCTAGCATCGCAGCAATTAAATGCAAATGCTAGTGTACTCATTTCCAGAGCCATCTCCGCCACGCTGGCTAATGTGTTAAGGTCGTCATGACTTGTAGCTAGAATGGCATGTTCACTAGCTGCAAGTCGTTGTGAAACATTGTTCGCAAGAACTCATCCTTAATGTTGTTCCCTGCTAGCAGCTGCATTTCGTGCAAAAGTGATGAGGACTTTTTGTGCCCCAGATTTACCTCTGTCAGCAAACTCCTAATCTTGTGCTGATCGACTCCGAAATCTCACTAACAAATCGTATCTTGACGTCTGTGTAAGGCACTTTTGAGAGAGGTTTGGATATTCAGTCTGAAATCAACTCTGCCACCTCGCTATCTAGGGACCCCAAGACATGGTGGTACATTTTCACTTCGTTAGTAACAATAAATGTTACAAATTGCGATTCAACATGGAGAAAGCCGATATTGATTTTTTTTCTGCCAAAAAGCCGGTATCTTTACAGCGACACTTGCCTTGATAGGTTAACTTCGTTGAAGGGTTCTTTCATTGTTAGTCTGTACTCTTTACAATATTTTGGATATTTTTACTCGTGTTCTTATGAAGGGTTTAAATACCTTCCTTAGTTGTGGTCAGTGATGAGTTGATGAATGACGATATGCTGGCATGTGCTGCAGTGAATGTTGTGGGTGTCGTAATCATGCTCACTCAATCATTAAAAAATTATTTCAATATTATTCCACAAACCTCATATCTTCTTCATTACGTCTGGATGACCACATGTGGAGTCATGCAACACACAATTACAAATGCAATGACTTTGTCATCTTACCTCCTCTTTATCCCGAGACCAAACCTGACATGTGCCTTGATACGTTCACCGAAATCTCTAGTGTACAGATTGGCAAAACAACACCTTGCAATAACACTCAGCCAGGCAGTGCACAACAAGACGAAGGCCACATCACAGGGAAGATGGCAGCGCCCACCGAGATCAACACAACATCTGACAGTTCTTTGTCTGTTGGTTGGCCGAGAGCTGTGTGGTGAAGTAGCAGTCAAACAAAAGTAAAGAAAACTGGGGTGCTGGAAAATATGTATGTTATGCGTCAGGCACCAATCATCGCCGGCTGACGATGAGGTGATGGTAGAGCTGAGACTGTGGTGGTTTATCTCAGGGTCGTACGACCGATAAACTAAATGTAGACTTATCCCCAATGTTTAGCTCCCTAACAAGTATTAAAGCTACCTATAGAGGCCTGTTACAGGATTGACCGGCATGCCTTAAAGACTGCAATAAAATTACACCACGAACTTACTTGCCACTTAAATGTTTCACTTAAGGCTCCTTTTCAGGGTCTAATGGAATGGCCGGTTACAGGGGATTACCCCTAAATGCACAAGGCAATACGAGAAATGATACACACTGATATCATGCACCTACAAACACATTTCTTGCATTAATTACACTACATTTGCATACACAAAAGAAAACAAGATAAAAAGAATCTGGACCAAAGCCCATCAGGTAGGCTATACTGGAAAATGTGGGCATACGAGCAGCATTTGAATGATCTTAAGTTTGGTTCCGAGATATTAATTAGCTATTGGTTGAACATGACTGGTCCAAAATGTGATGGTACCCAGAGCACGATGCACGCTGCTTGACTCCGTGAACCTCGGTGTATGACTGCCTGAATGACTAACGGGTGGTTTGCGACTAAGTGCGGATAGTCAGCCATGCGATGAACTATGCAAACTCCACAAATTACCCTTTAATTTACGAGGGACATAATTTTGGCATTTTCTGTAAATTACACATTATCCTTTGACAGATGCAACACATGCACACAATTAAAACACAAAATATGAGATTCAGAAATTTAATTAGTTTTCCACATTTCATATTTAACAAAATAATACAAATGCTATTTAATTTGCTGGGGACATCCCTCGCACAAAATGTGCACCCTTTTATTTCATTAATGGGTTTTTATTTTAGTTTTAATATATTGCCATGCAAAACTCGCTGTGAAACTTTTCATATTTGTCTCGCCATATGTAGAAGAATTTTATTTACCTCCCCATACAAGCCCAACTGTCTAGAAGAAAGGGAAAGTGCTTGGAGAACTGGCACTGCCAGCACTACAATACACTCATTTGTGGCACATGCCGGTCTGCTCTGAGGGTGAAGAGATGCATGATATGGTTTTACATCTGAGAATTTAGAGTGAGACAGATAGTCTATGGACAGGAAGGACGCTGTCCTAAGTCAAATACCCCCTCCCAATGATGCCACCTGCTGGCCATATGTCCTATGCACAGCAAGAGGGGTTGCCAGCCAGGTGCTGTCTCTGCTGCAAGATGTATCAATCAGCCTCTGGAGCTGGCATCGAGCTGTCTAGTGGGGCAGCCGGATGCTGGTGGGTGGCTTGCGGTGATGTGATATGCCTATACATTTCCGCACATGGCACATGTCTGGCTGAGTTGGCGATACTGCCACTTGATACAGCACAGAGTTGATGAGCTGCATGAATCGCTCCCTTCGCTGTTGCCAACGCTGGTGTAGCTGATGTCCTGTGATGCTTGCCACTAATAATGACCAGTGCTGGCTAGATAGGTGTTGGTGGCAGTCTCTGCAAGTGCAAGTCGTCCCTGTAGATGAACATGCATCTATGTGGTGGCACCTAGTGCTTGCACAATGCTGTGAGGTCCTCTTCACTTTGCAGCTAGTCCAGTGCAAAGGTTCTTGTACACTGTTGAATGAGGGTGGAGAAGGATATACACTTGCCTACCCTAATGTAGGTGTGGTGGTGGCTGCTTTATGATGGGTATATCGCTGTTGATGTGTGTACACATGCTCCTTATCTCTCTCGGCTCACCCTGCATACAACTGTCCACTGGGTCACTGTTGCTATTTGCACATGGGCTGTCCCACTCTCCTGGCTGTGCGATATTGTGGTCCAGCAGGATGTCGGGTGGTGGCTTGCCGGTGGCTGCATTGGCATGCCGGCAGAGGGTGAAGAAAACAGCGGCAAGGTGTTCCCCTGAATAGGAAATTTAGGTATGTTAAGTTTTGGGGCACTCTACGACCAGAACTGTCAGGTTTATTGAAAGACTAATTATTTCCCATGTCACTAATTAACTTGATTAGACACACAATTGCACTCTCGGAAAATTATATAGAACACTTCAAATATCTTAGCCTCGCTACTCTACACCTCATTAAATATGCATGTGGCATGCATTTATTCTGCGATTACTTTGCAATCCCCTAGGGGTGAATTTCACAAACCTTTGCCAGTGAGCTATAAATTATAATTCTATTTAATACACATTCTATCACTTGATTCCTATCCCAATTACACAGATCTCTCTAGGGACACCACAGGCACTCGGTTGGATCACTCGTATTGGGTCATGGCCCGTTCCCAAGTGAACGATGCGGACATGCATCAGGACGGACGATGTGCGTGTTCCGCGGGCCGCACTGGTGCAGCGACTATGGGCCAATGGCGTGATGAAAGTGGTTGTGCCAGACCACACAGGAGTGGTCCACATCAGTATATAAAAACATGAATATGCTAGTACTGTAAAACATAAGTTAATTACATTGAAATTTCTCTGGAGGACATGAAGTGCGTAATTAAAAGGCATGTGGCTTGATAAGAACTACTCTATCTCTTTGTAATACCAGAAGGAATGATTAAACTATAATTTTGTCCATAGGCTACAAGCTATTCTTGACTTTCTAATACACACTCATATTTGATTACTTTGATTATTAAAAGGTTTAGTTTACACTACAAGTGATACAGACAATACACTGGTTAGCTCGGTGAACTGGTCATGACCCATTCAAACATGATATAAAACTAGATGCGCTTCGGAATGCATGGTTGAGCATTCCATATTTTGCACCATAGTGCACTGGTGCAGTTGATGTGGGACAGGATATTCTGGAGGCTTATTCTAAGTTATTCGTTTCGTTTTTTGACGACAAATATATTCACATATATTGGAAATTTTCATTTACTAACGAAAAGAGCTATTATAAACCCATTCTAGTGTTCGTTTGACGTCCTATGTTCGGTAAGAAACTCAACAAATAGCGAAGCCATTCGGGCTTTCGTTACCGAGTTTTATTATAAAAACTTGACGGATGTGTGTAACAGCTTGTTTTTGGGACTGTGGAAGAAGATAATCGTAAAGTAATAGGTCTTCATAAATTACAAAAACATAAAAATATATTTCAAACAAAAAAATTTGTAAGTGCTAATTAAATGTTTTGCTTTAATTTCTGAACAAAGTAAGCAGCAGTTTAGCCTGGCTATTGTGAGGGTATTTATTATTTTATTACAAATGTTTATAATGATATATGAGTATAATACCACTGAAAAAAAAACAATGTAGTTCGTAAATTTACCAATAGGTAGAACTATCGAGTTAACAATATCTTGGTACTTTACAGCAAAATTACTAGGTCTTGAAAATAATTGAGTAAAAATTCATATAATATTGATATTAATTCAAACTTCTTAAAACACAACAATGTCTACTTTATTTTCCATCACTTATTTTATAATCTTGTTATTATAAATAACAAAAGAAGCATTTCGATCGTAAATATCTTGCAACCAAATAAGCGAAATGACTATTGAGAAAAATCGTTGTTAATTTAACAACCAAAGTTCTGTCCGTTCTCTCTTAGCGACGTACAGGCGAGTCTAGTTCAACACAGAGCATACAAAAAGTAAGCATATTTGTGTGCGTAATACATCACACATCCAGCCGAGTTAGATAATAGTACGATCTCGTCTGCAAAATTGTCATCCTTGACTAACGAAGTATTACTTTTTCCTAGAACACATTATTTATTTAATACTAATATTTAAAACACCCCACCAAATACAAACCAAATATTTTAAGGGTTTTACTGCTTTGGGTTATTAATGTTTTCAAGCTTAAGTATTCACAATTTATAAACAAATTCTCGTAATACAGTTACAAGTTCATTTGCATAGCGTTGCCATCTTGCTTTCGCTAACGAACACCATAACATTGCCGAAAGCTTGGAGGGAAGTAAGAATTATGATTTAGAATATGAAATTGTCTTTCTGGATGATTTAATTCGTTTCGAGAGCTTTTGAAACTTAGCGAATACAAAATATTAACGAATAACTTAGAATAAGCCACCAGGTGATTTTGTGACAGTGGCCATGCCAGACCACGAAAGAGTGGTCCACGACAAATCCATCACACCCTACAACATGCTGCCGGCATCAGTATTTGGGGATTTGAGTCAGCCATGCAGAGGATATTACCTTGATGCTTACTAATGAGCATATGCTTATCTGCCTGGCAGAATTGATGTTTCAACATATGTATTGACACGACCGAGGTTAAATGGCCAGTCGCTCAGTGTTGTCTCAGAGCGACACGAGAGTCTCAAGGGGGTTCAACCGTGACTTACCCAGCCCTATCTATAACTCGCGTCTCATTCGCGGTGGTCAACGGAACTGTTGGACATTCTGTACGCCCTGCGATTATTATACCATCAGATAGTTAACTCTTGAATACATGAACACTTGAATACATAAACACTTGAAGACATATACTTTCCCAGAGGAGGCCGGGCCGTGAAATTGTCAGGTCGCAAAATGACAGTGACTAGTCATATGTTCTATATAGACAAAAGTTTTAATATACTAAGTTCTCTATACCGAAATGCTTGTACTCCACGTTACTTAAGCAGACACGCCTCACAAAACTACTCAATTCAGCTAACTCCTATCTGCCATTAAGGGCTGAAACTAATGAAACTCTCTGGTCCGAGTCGTATGAATGGTGGGCATTATTCGGGACCAAAAATGAAGATTTAAGTAGTTAATGAACTATTGTGAGCTAAATCAAGTAAACAAAAGTTGAAGTGCCCCGAGAGGCATGACGCCGACCGCACTTGTAAGACCGCTGACGAAGACTTAAAATCATAGGGTCGCCCGATCGGTCCTTCACGATCGGGTGGCACGTAAAACATAGAGTATAATTAGTGTGGCACTTAAAACTTATAACTAAGACACCACTGACATATTACATTGTTCACATTACAGTAAAAACATCTCTTTTTTAATTATGGAAGTGCCTATGCACAAAATTGGTCACTCAAAACTAAGCGGTGATTTTTTTTGTGAAAGTTTGTGATGGTTCTAGAAATTAAGTTATTTTATTTGTAACATGTATTGCCTATTTATGTTGATTGGTCACTTGGTTTTTGCTTTAATTGAATTTAATGTTCGGCTGCCAGACTTGCCCCAAAGGGTGGCCTAATGACGTCAAACAGGCAGCTTGAGCCCAACTACATATGATGTTAATGCACTATTTATTTAAAATAATTAGTTGTTATGAATTTTGCTTTCTTATGTTAAAACATGTCACATTAATTAATAGGTGAATAGTGCCCCTACATTATTTATATTAATTTTCATTTCTCCAGGAAGTAATGTGTAATGGCTGCACTTGTTCACTACGTGTTTTTCAGATTAATATCTCAATATGTATTAAATTTTCAATATCCAGTAATGCATATAGTATTTTATTCTGCAAGGAACCTATTGATTGATGTCTCTATTTATGCTGTGCCTTGGCGAAATTCGCCAAGCTGGCAGAAATACAAAGTTTTGATACCTTTTCTGGTTTCCCTCGTTAGTGCATGTGTTACAATGGGTCACAATAGGTCACAATGCACAGACGTGCATTCAGGTTGCTTGAAAGTTTTGTAATGCATAATTGATACATTTGATGTGAGCACGGGCGCATATTTGTAGTGCACAGTACCTGCTTGTTGTGACGAGGTGCAAAAAGGATTTAGGCGGAAGAGAGTCACCTCAGTATCTAGACAAAAACATGTGTGTTCACCACTTCCTCCTCACTGCTAAGAACTTGTATGCATCACCAACATAAGTGAGCACAGAAATGTCACTGTTGTTTACATGTGTTGACTATCGCATTTTATCATTTTCAAGCGATAGCAAGAATGTAGGGGTGTACTGGTTTACATGCTTCATATTTTTCTCTTGATTTGTTTCTTACATTTTTACATATGATTTGGGTAATAAAAATGTAGCAGGTAAATTGCTGTGGCCCTTTGCGTTTGTTATTACTCGCACTCGAGGAAGCAGAGAGGCACAGGTTATGCATAAAATTGCAAATATTTGGCCAATATTTTATTTTTTAATTATTTTGTCATTTATTTAGCTTGTTTTCAGTGTTTTAAACCTTTCAGTCGCAATGTCCTCTATCTTGTATGTACCATATGAAGTGGCTTTAATATTCTGCACTGTACCATGGTTTCCTCCAGAACCCTTGTCGACCTGCGCACACACTGCACCAATCACTGGCTGCATGCCACCCAACCTGAGGCCACGTGCCCCCAAAAACTTCCAGTGCCACATGGCATAATTTTGCCACAGTTCAATTAAATTGCCTAGCAGACTTTTGATAATTACTGCCAATAATTTTAACACTACTGCAAATGAATGTGAGGAGATCCCTACATAAAAAGCATTGCAGTAAATGTGTTAAGTACCAAACATGTGGTTGAGAGTATCTAGTTAATCGCGTAACTTTTCAGAAATCCAATTCATAGATTGTGTAACATTCATTAAAGGAACATGCAAGCTACAAGTGACATCCTTAATAATTGCTTGTAAAAATTTACCAGACGAATGTCTTTGGTCTCCGGCAGAGGTACACCTAAATTCAAACTGAGCTATGCCAAAATACTCGTAAAATTAAGGTATTTTCGATATTAATTACATTACAATTTATTTAATGAGTTATTATCTGTTCATCATGAAAAAGGGTTCCATGCAGTACTTCAGGGTTGCATCCCTCCTGAATTATTTGTGAAATACAGTAAACAATTTTTAATGTCGCAGATACTCTCAATTTAAAAGAAACCTTATTATGATTGCTTCGAGATTTCTATTCAACCAACGATCGTAGGTCAATCCCCTCGACTGAGTTACACAAACACATGTTTATGTATCTTTTACAGCTCTATACTGGGCAGCAAGGCTAGACTGCAGCGATGGCAGCCTGCGGGGCCTTGATAGTGTAAACCCATACAGGTGGCTGGGACATGGAGGGGTGTCTCGCTCTTCGCGCGCACATGGGCTTCAAGGCTGCCAGCCCTTAAAGGCTGATCGGAGTATAGCAACTGATGCACCCATTTATATTGTTCTGATGTCATCAAGTTGGTGATAACTTCAGGTATGAAGTGAAGCATTTAGAGGTTTGTTGCTATGCAATTTTCTTTATATTTGAATTTAATAAAACATGGAAAATTTTAATGTGGCTGGTTTACAGGATATTTATTATTCTCAGTTATCACCAGAGGGATAGAAAAACAAAATAACAATGTTAAAATAACTTTTTTCACAAAAATTTGGAGACAAAAATTTCATTATAAAGAATTATTCAAAAAGGTGACGTGGACCACTCCTGCAAGGTCGGGCACTGTCACTGTCATCACGTCATCGGCCCAAAGTCGCTGCACCACGGCGGCCCGTGGAACATGCACATCGTACTTCCCGATGCGTGTCCACGTCATTCACTGAGTGATCCAACCGAGTGCCTGTGGTGTCCTTAGAGAGATCTGTGTAATTAGGATAGGAATCAAGTGTTAGAATGTGTAGTAAATAGCATTAGAATTTATCACCCATCAGCAAATGTTCATGAAATACGCCCTTAGGTAATTGCAAAGTAATCGCAGAATAAATGCACGCCACATGCATTTTTAATGATGTGTAGATAGCAAGACTAGGGTATATGAAATGTTCTATATCAATTTCCGAGTGCAATTGTGTGTATAATCAAGCCAATTAGTGACATAGGAAATAATTAGTCTTTCTTTCAACCTAACGGTTCCTGTTGTAGAGTGCCCCAAAACTTAACAGACCTAAATTTACCATGTGCTCTGCAAGGCACCACATAATCAGGTTTTATATTTAAATTAGTGCTTAATTAATGACTCTTAACTCTCTACAAGATAAAGAAAACTCACTCAGAACATTTCAGGGTTTTATGTGTAAATGTTTCGAGTTCTATGTTAATGAGGTAAGTTAATTAAATTACTTTGCAGTGTATAGCGAGTGCTCAGCAAGGATGCAGCTGACTCGCGCCATCTACAGCAGTCTGATTCCACAGGTCTTAGGTTCTGCAAGTGCATCGCATTGCGGGGGACTCTCATACTTTGTTCACAACACCTAACTGCAATAGATTAACATAATTTACTGGATCATTAATTTAATTTATCAACATCCTTCCTCGCATCAGCTCAATTAGCCGACCCTGGAGGTTTAATTACTCTTGTAAGTTTTTGCACTATTCTTGGCCTTTTTGTATAGTAATGGCCACTGGCAGGCCTAATGAATCAGGTCCGCTTTAATTGGCATTGCATACATGTAACTGTATATACTATTCGGCAATACAATTTACTTGAGTTAACAGAAAATTGTGCGTTCTCATTTTTGTGTTGTATCTTGGGCCCTGGCCCTATCCAGGAAGTCATCGTCACCTCAAGTAGGCATCCTTCATTTGCAAGGTAAAAGGTAATATTGTGGTGTGGTGGGGAGCCTGAATACCTCAGATATATATTACATTTTCCTGTAAATTTGTACCGTGTGTGTTAGGGGTAACAGCCACATGGTCGTTCGGCCCACCATCTTGAGAACTGCGACCTCGTACTCGCCCAATGAGCTGGCGCCCATAATATTCGAAATAGGAATATTTTGTGATATTCTGACTTTTCTTAATATAGTCGCCGGGTGACATCCACATTACTATCCCCGACCGCTCAGGTAACATTAAAGGATGGTGCAAATGTAAAGCTGATTTATGTATGCACTATCCTTGTTCAATAATACTCCTGTGTACTGAAGTGATAAAGAGAAATTAGATATTTTGTTTTCGATTTTGGTAGGAAGTCTAAGCACTTAATAAAAATGTAATCGAAATTGAAGTTTGAAGTTCGCTGAATATTCAGTGCTTGTCAAATTTTAATTTAGGGAAATAACGATACTTTTTGTTCTTTGTCCATTTGTCTATGTTTATTACTGAAATGTTAATTAAAAAATTACTTGGAACTTGACTTATTATGTTGGAAAAAGCTATTTTATAACAGCATTTAATTCCTCCTTATGGAATCCATTCATGTCAATTATTTTTTCAATGTACTTTAAGGAAATATTTAGGAGCATACTGTTATACTGTATGGCCATTGACGACACTAGGCAAGTTCGATCTCACAATTTTAATTGAATACAGTTGATTATGTGAAAGTGTTTAGTTGACAATATATGTTATGGTAAACTTGATGAAATGTCCAGATTTTAGTAAAATTTTTGATAAAGCTGTATTCTGATAAAATTAATTTTCATTTTAATTTCAGTTTCATGAAATTTAACAACATATATTTATTTTTCGTTTTGTGAAACCTATAGTCACTTTCGCACAAACCTAGAATACTGTAAAGCTGGTTTTCACATTTAAAATTTTTAAAAAATTATGTAGTGAATTAACTCACTCTCCCTTCCCCTCTCAAGTATTCAGTATCACTTTGCAGCCCTACCTGTTCTGAAACCCACGAAACACGACTGATTCTATTGACGCGAAGCACGCATCCATGGGATCCTTGTGCACACACTGACCACCGCAGTCACATCAACATCGCCAGCTGCACCGGGCCGCACCAGCAACATCAGGCCAAGAGTGTGTAGTGCATGTTGAAAATATAGGAACTTGCACCTTCTTGCCAACCAGTACTACATGACACAAGAGGTAATCCTACTTTGTAATAAATTAGCAGGCGATCCTAAATGGGGTTTACCCCAATACCACAGCCATTCGGCGCACGCCATTGGTCGTTACACCGTAGCAGCCTGCACTGTGACATACGATGTAATGAATCACCAAGTAGCGTCAACTGGCCTGTAGGCCGAAGCTGAAGTGCTAAGTACCCCAAAGTGCGACCAATAGTTTACAGCATTTTATATACATACCTTAACACTTCATCTCATTCAAAGCTACAGTCAGAGTCGAGTTTTATTGTATTATGAGCCATCGAGCATGGCAACTCACACCCCTTTGTCCAGGTGGACTTGTGTATCCCTTCAGAAGACAGTCACCTGGTAACACTGTAGCAATTGAAATACCAACACATTACAGGAAAAGTAATACAGACACATTTCACAATAAAATGTAATAGGGTATTCAATGTATATTTATAAGAGAGCAATCATGTTTTCATAAAGGGAGATTGCCTATAAAGGGCTCCATCATAGTAACATTTGATTTAGTGCGGTGACACTCACCATCAACTTCACAACATCAACCTTAACCGATGCTTGTTAATCAAGGGGAGTGTCACCAATGTGGTTCATTTCATTTATACAATTTTTCACAATTGTATTAATGTTACATATTCCTTATATCGTGTTTTACCACTAGGCATTTGACGTCGGTTACACCACTTGTGATGCAAGCTGATGTCACTCGTGCAGTTCGTCTCAGCACCCGAGCCAGACTGGCAGCAAGGTCGTCCGCCCTGCGAGCCCCCTCGGTACCATCATTTAGGCTCATATCACTTCATTGCAATAGTAACTAAATTAACCGGAACATTATATTTCTTTATTTTCTGTACCGAGGGGAGAAGGAGAACCACCTGCACTCTCACCAGAGAGCTTAACACTACCATGTATCCACATAACCACCACACTGACTTAGGTCAATTTCACACTAAGGTCACTGGCAGGCCGAAAGTGCTTGGTCAGTTTCTTTTAATATCCACATTTTCTCTCTTTGAACATGTAATCAAGTATGTGAATAAACAGGTTAGAAAATTCTGTGAGTGTTTATTCATTGCCCCCAGGACACACAGGGTGCTATCCCCTTGTAGTACCCACTATTTTCTAATATATTTCAGGTGAAGAAATGGCCTACAGTCTCACCACAAGGTGAATGTGTGTAAGAAGTGTATTATTAAGTGTGTGACAACTTCATCTTCAAACTGACGGAAGCATTCAGGGCCCCCTCGGCCATCGACCAAATGACCCATATAACTAACTTTCCTCTGAGTTCTGGAGCCGAGCAATTCTACACTCCGCCATCCCTGGGTCACCTTGACAACATCACTATGTATGTATTTATTTTCAGGCAGTGTAAACACTTATTCTGAAACAAATTCAGAATTCCATAAATTTTTTTTTACATAATTGTAATTACATTTTTGTTATTTATATGTGAACAGCCATTGATGTCATTAATTCGGTAATTTTTTCAGAAGGGTTATATGTTACTTCTCATCCATTTTAATTACTGATGAGGGAAACTCAGTTGCAGAGGGTGGTGGACAACTGCTGTTACCACTACCACGCCAATGCTTTTTCAGTCTGGCATGAGTGGGCACCAGGGCAGGTCGCATCACAAGGATTGGGGTGAAGCGACATTTGCACACTGATCATTTCACTGCAATATACTTAATTTACTAAAACATTTTGAATTTATTCGTGCACCCCCATGTTCGCCTCCCTTCCAGAGCAGACTCACAGCCCCTTAAGCATAATTATGTAATTAATCTGTGTTCAGTTCAAGTTGATGCTTTTTTCCAGCCAGCTTAGGCCAATCTAGGGTCTCATGCTACACGCCGACTTTACTTTTTGTTGTGTACTATCTCATGTGAATTTTCTTCAATACAGTTGCTATTTTTGAAGCTGATTTGTATGCGTACATTATCCCCGCTTCACTAGAATTTTAATGGTTATGACCTCTCATAACCATTAATCACCTGCCCCATTATCTACATAATTTAAGTCAGTGTGTGGGTTTTATATATAACTGAAGTGTTTTATGTCTGTCCATTGGAACGACGTGCTGGGGGCCACAATACCCCAGTTTGGTAGTGTGTATGTTTCACGATCCACCTAGCCGACAACGTCAGTCATCACTTGCGACCTCCTTAAGACACATGGTGCGGGGGCCCTTAGCCCAGGATGTTCAACCATGGCACACATCAAGAGTCTCGTGCTAAACCAAGCAGATTCCCTTAACTGGTTAGCTGGCACCCTCCAGATATTAACTTCATATCCCCGAAACATGTCAATTGGCGCACTTCCATGTGGCTAATCAACATGGCCACAATGGTGACCATTTGTGGAGCTGTCATTATCGTCATTGGCATGAGTAGAGCACGAAAATTCCACTATTTTGGTCCTGCATTCCTGGGGACAAAGGATGAGAGCTTCCACCCCCTCTGCTGCCACTGTGCACCTCTGCCAGCCAGCCGTGTCACCTACTTCAGGGGATGGATAACATGAATGCCTCACCCCTGCACCTGCCTCGACAACCACTGCCAAAACAGCTGTCCATGTGCGCAGGACACTTGTACGAGCAGGAGGGCCATAGCCTCTATGAATACTTCCACACAACACCAAACGTGCACCCACATCAAACAGATGCACACCTGCACAGGGTACCAGTTACAGAATGGAGCATTGGCTCGCAGACATTTTCAGAATTTGCCATAAGACAAAGGAAAGTGTTCCATTTGCAAAATATGAGCCATCATCTAACATTTTCCGTTGCCTTCCCATGCCAACATATGCCACTTCAACACCAACAATACTTGGCCCACTATCCGAATGCACATAAAATATCAATTGCAATCGAAAGCAATGTGGCGACTCAGGGTGTGATCTAGAGTCGCGCACATGCTGCGAACTTGCATATAATCGAAATGGTTTGAGTGTGGCTGAACTATTCAGCACAACAGCAAATCTGTTTGTATGTACCCAGTGCGAATTTCCAATGCGAACAACCATCGCACAACTACCGTCAGCAACATTGCTAAACACAATGAGGGTAAAACAACTGGTGATGGACTGTCAGCATCCGGCCACCAAAAATGTGACACGAAATGAGGAACAGTGTTAATGGTATTCGGGGTTCCAGCAACAGTGTGGGTCGCCAGGGTGGCAGCATCTGTTGCCAAGATGCCTCCTTAAAGCGATAAAACGTCCAACACAAACATCAACTCCACACCAGATAAATTTTTTATACCCGCACCAGCATGTCCAACATACAACTGTACGAATCCTCCACAATGCAGTCAAACGATGTGGAAATCTGCACACGAATGATGTGTCCACACTGCGGACAATTTAAAAATGATCCAACGAGATATCAGTGCAATGCAAGCGCTGTGCCATCACTTGATTGCAGAAAAAGCAATCCACAGATATTCCAGTCAAACAACCTCAAGCATCCCAGACAGCGACATGGAACAATGAAAAGAGCATTGGAAGAATGTCCAAACCGCATATGAATCTCCATGGTGTTGCAAGAGCGAAGAAAACTTTTCATTACAAACAGTAGCACGGTAACATCAACTAGTGACCAGTGCTACACACCGCTGCTACATCAAGAACTTACAAAAAATGTTCCCAGGCAAGTACAGTGTATTTGTTATGTCGTTGACACACTTCATTTCACACCTGCAGGGGGAAATCACAGGCGAACATCACACTCCATCCCCCCTGCAACATCACAACGAGAGCTAACCGGCTTACAGCAGTCCCCTCTACCCCAACACATTACACCCTGGAAGCACACAGTAGGGTACACCCTCCCCTACTATGGACGCTTTGCACTCATCACATCTACAAGCAGCAATTACTTGATGCAAAACAGCAGATGTTCCCATACTCGCTGCATGGCGACGTGTCATCACACAGGTCTTCACAGCCGGGACACAAAGCATCTCACATGTTAGCAGCGACCTGGCAGTACCAAAACCAACATGTGATGCATTGTTTCATTTTCATCATACTTCATTCGTGCATTTTCGTAATTACCAAGTACAGGTATTTTTGTGCTTTGTTTTAAAGTATATTTTTCTGGCACTTATTAATTTAATTGTGTTGTTTCTGTCATAATTTGTGCACATGTTTTTCAAGCACTCCTAGTTGTTTACAATTGCATATGCATCAAGTGCTAAATATATTCTGGCAACAAATTCACTATCAATGCAGAGCTACAAAGTCCAAGTAATTCCAAACATTTAGCACTCCACTCCGGCAAGCATGTGTTATGCATCACATTTGACATATAAGGGGTTCCAGGGATACTGATATAGGTCCCCACCTTACCTAGCTTATTAGATTAAGGTGGAAACTGTTGACTTTTCCTGGCACCATAAATCAATGAGCATGGGTTAGTAAGGGTCATGTGGTTGATTGCCCTTGTGTCCCTGGAATCCTCTGTCGGTCTGCGGTGCTTGAAGATGATGAAGTTACAAGTAATTTAACATACCTATTGCTTTCACTATTATGTTGGTGAGTTTGTAGGCCAACTCGCACGTCGTACTTACGCTTTTGGTTTGCTACAAGTGGGTGTAGCACCCTGAATACCCAGAAGTGGTGAACACAAGAAAACCCAAGCATGAGATTTAGAAATTTACTTATGGTTTGTGATACATGCCCTTGCACTACGTACACTGTGAAGCGGATCTGGCACTAGGTCTGTCGGTGACCAATGCTGTAAAACTGGCCTAAGTCATGAAAATTAGATGAAGTCAGCCTGGTACGTTAAACCCTGGTAAAAACTGCAGGGAGGCAAATGGTCATCCCCTCTGCACTAAATAAGCAAATTTTACCGGTTAATTGTCACTAAATAAATGTTACATATAACAATTACATGGTGAAATACATAATAGTGACTTTTCCCGACCCACAGGTGCAACTGTGTCTTGAGGTCCTGGTTTCGACACTCTGTTGTGATGGCCTGCTGGTGGTAAACGACAGTGGTGTGGTGCATTACGCCTCACTTAGTACGCAGATCATAACACTGTCTCCATCCACCTGGAAAACGAGTAGCTCACGACCAAAATTAAGCATTTTCCTGCTGTTGTGCGGGGGTAAGGACACATCTAATATAGGGAGATTGTTAGAAATGGATGTCAGCATTCGTGGTTGTTGTTGAGTCATTCCATTGGTGCAGCAGCTTTTGAATTGGTTTTACATTATGCACTTGTGTATGTACCTGCCCAAGTCATGTGTGGCTCCTGGCCAGTGGAAATGAGCTTTTACATTGTGCATCGTTTGCAGTGCTCCTTGATGACCTGCAAACTGACTGGCATGCACATGATGTAATCCTTGTTTACATGTGTCCTTGGGCATGTAGAGACACCTTAGCACTTCCGACTGGCAGGACCTAGTTTCCATGCACGCACCTTCCACTCGCCACCATTCTCCAATGTTCTCTGTGTTAACTTTGCTAGGCAGAGCTGGTTGTCTGGACACTGTTGTGCAGTTAGCATGTGGATCTGGAGTTCGTCTAGCCTGAGTTGGACTCCGATTGGCACCTCAAAGTTGTTGGAGCTAGATATGTCCTCGCTAGGTGTTCGGCGGGTGGCTACTGTAGGAGGCAGTAGGTCATCCCACTCGTCCTCGTCCACCACTACAGTTTCACGAGGTGTGTGTGAGAGTTCATTAGTTAACTGGCTTTCCGCCTCGGGAACGTGTTGTACCTCAAAATCATATGACTGGAGGAGCAATACCCACAGTGCTAATTACTATGTGCTTCTTTCATGGAGTGTAGTGACACTAGGCAGTGATTATCCGTCTGGGCCATAAAGTGCTGGTATTCGAGGTAGGCTAGGTACCTCTTGACAGCCCACACTACAGCAAAGCACTCGCGCTCATTTACGTCGTACCTATGCTCTGTCGGTCCAAATTTTGCACTTCAGAAATCGATTATCTGCCACTGCTGATTTTCCTCGATCTGAAATAATACTGATTCTTCTTACTCGCACCTGTTTTGAGGTAAAGATGATTTCTCGGGTCGTGGTGGTCTAGTGTAGTGCATTGTCGGAATCATCTTTGAGTTCTGCGAAGCACATGTCATGTTCTGCAGTCCACTTGTATTCTTGTTTGTGGGGAAATAATATCCGTCAGTGGTACTTTTACTATCTCAGCCAGTTTACCAGTCGAAAGAATTTTCGCAATTGTTTATGTTGCATAGCATAGCAAAATCATTAATGATTGACAGTTGTTCAGGAGTTGGTCTCCTGCCATTTTCTTCCACCAGATGTCCGAGAAATTGTATACAAGGCTTACCTATGTGGCACTTCCGGTTGGTGTATGTCAGTTGTTCTAAGACTAGTGCCAGTTGCTTGATATGGTCCTTCCACATATCCGAACACACAATTACATCATCCAAGAATGCGAGGGCAAAGTCACCTATATACCAATCGAATACTCGTACCATCTTGGCCTAAAATGTTTCTGTTGCACACTTAAGCCAGAAAGGAAATGCGCAGAATATAAATATCTGCTCATCTGGTGTGGTAAAATCTGATTTGGGCCTGTCCTCTGGTTTGATTGGCACTTGCCAATACCTGCCACGGAGGTCCAGTGATGGCATGATTTTAGCTCTGCTGAGAGTATGTAATGTATCTCTGACACTTAGTGGGGTGGCTGTGCACTCTTGGTTTTGGTGCTAGTGTTATGGCACTATTTGAATGGCTGTGGGTGGGTTCAATAATGCCCTCAGCAAGAACTTCCTTATTTTTATATTTTATGATAGTGCATTGGTGTTGCTGGTAATTGCACGAAGCAGTGTAGATTGGTCTCTTGTTTTCAAGTGGTATTTCGTGTTCAACTACTGCAGTGTGACATAATGGGTTGGCTGCCGCAAATATGTTACACCGTTAATCAAGTAGCCTTTGCACAGTGTTTCGAAACTCTGGTGGTACTGCATGATCCAGGTAGTCCATGACAAGGGTGCACAACTTGTGGTTAGTGGTTCGATGTCGTACACAGTTCGTCGTTCTTTCTGATGAAAATGTATTATATGTGAAACTGGCTCAACTATGGTGTTCTGTTTAGTGAGCCAGGGAATACATAATATGGCATCTTCACATAGGTCATCTGACACGAGGTCTGTGTTGGTCTCCACAACGCTTATTCGGATGGTTATTGTTGTCTCTCCCGTGGTTTTCCCTATGTGCTGCTGTGTATCGAGTTGTAGTACTTGTGTTGCCTGCTTGAGTTTATTGACGTCAATATACCCAACATGCACTAAGTTGTGAGATGCTGCGGTGTCAACCAATGCATGACAGGTTTTGTTGTTCAAAGTGACTGGAAATCTTATAATTTGGTGATTGCCTTTAGTGATTTGCAGTAGCAGGATTTGTTGAGGTGTCGGTGTTAAATTTTCGACGCTGACCTGGGGCAGTGATCATTTGTCTCTCCTACCCCGACGACCCGTTCCCCATAGGTCGTGCTTTAATGGCTGCAGGTGTGGCCTCTTTTGCTTCGCAATATGGGGAGTTGCTATGCCAGTGGAACCGTTACTGTTCACAATATCTGCATGCGAAGGACGGGCGCCCCTTACCAGTGCGGCCCCTCGCAGTGGACTCGCCCAACATGGTTGGACCTGCGTGTGTAGGTGTGGCTGCACGAATGTGCTCAGGGTCTTAGTGGGTCGGCAGAGTTGATGACCCAGTCATGCTGCGAGCAGTTGTTGGTTGCATAGTCATGCAATTTACTGGAAATATTTTTCTTTTGTGCCAATGGGTTGACAGTCTGGCCCCTGCGAAAGTTATCCACATCACACATATGTTTCAACTTAATCATCCATGGCCTAAGCCATTTTTCTCTGCATTGGTCACTGGCAAACCAAGTGCCGGTTCCACATAATTTGTATATTTTAGTGCACATGTACAACAAGGATTCAAGTAAACTTTTAAAGCCCCATGCCAGCATTTAATTTGTTTTAACCCCCTCTGGGAAATTAGGGCACTGCATTCACTTGCAGCATAACCAAAGTGTATAAAAGCTCATAAGGTAAATCACAACCTCACCAACCTAGTGGTGAAAAAAGGTATACATAGTCTATTAATAGCCCCAATTAAGTCTACAAGCACTACAGACTATTGGAGGACTCCAGGGATCCATGGGCCATCGACAGCATAGCCTTAAACTTACTTGTGTTCAACGAGTTATAATGCTGGCCAATTCATCAGTCAAACCTCATAGTCTGGTAACAAGGTGAGGTGGGGACTCTGATCACCATCCCTGGAACCCCTTCCACATCATATGGCTTTCTCAACTTATGGGCCTATTTTCCATCGAAGTGCTGAAATCCTACGATATTGCTAACTCCCAATTTAATTATTAAATCACTGAAAGTTTAACAATGTGTTTTTTACTTAACCAAAATTTTAATGTCCTAAGAAAAGCAAGACACATTATTTTAATAATGAATAACCTTAATGTAACTAAAATGTAACACATAGGGCCATATGCAGAGATCTTACTTTTCTTCGAAGTCGAACTTATAACCAAACGGAAGCCCTAAGTACAGTGCAAGNGGGCCATATGCAGAGATCTTACTTTTCTTCGAAGTCGAACTTATAACCAAACGGAAGCCCTAAGTACAGTGCAAGTACCTCACTTAAGTCTAACTTGTTGAAGACCAACTTCAATTCAACGAAAGGAAGTGGCGAGAAATAAGTCTGCCAGANTGTTATTGCAAACCATTCACATTAAATTACTGATATAACCTTGCTGTGTGGTATGAACATACAAGCGGCTGCTATCATCCCGTATAAGTATATAGGATCATACAATTATGGTTAACAGAACATGAAACTTTTCCCTAACACACATAAGTACACTGTTTTCCATTGTCTGTAATTGTTTAAAATTATATTACAGATGATACTGCGTATCAAACAAATGAACTTAAACGCAATACTTCCATACCTTGGTAATGTCAGGATGGGAATTGAATTGGCATTCTATTTGGACCCATGCCTCCTTTTTGGCCGTCAGGTTACTGTAATCAGTTTTCTTATTTTCAATAACATTCGCATAAGTACGAACGAGCCCAAATAAAATGCTTCGTTCATTAATTGAAAAACGCTCATACTTCCCATCAGATGCCATTTTTCAGATAAATAAATATATCATTACCGTAGAATATATAACAACATTAAAGTACTATTGCACTTCTTCCTATTGGCTGTTAACTATGACGTTTCCGTGACGTCACTAACATTCGTGTATCTTCGGTACACGATCGGCCTTACTCGCGATAAGTACGGAACGAGCATTGACTTCGGTAAGAAAAGAAGCGTCCAAGACTTTTGCGTCTCTGCACGATACTTTAAGAAAAGTAATGCTGCCTTACTTCTGGAAGTAAGGCTTGTGGACCAAGAAAAGTAAGATCTCTGCATACGGCCCATAGCCACTACATTTTAATTTGATTTCCATAGACAGAATATAATTACACCACACATTCAAAACTATCAACTACAATCTTAAAAGTACTGTATACAAAGCCAAGCTAATATAAGAAATAATACAGATTTGGTTATTACATAGTTTAACATTAGTATGTTTTATAAAAAATGTATTTACACAGTGAAATGAAATATAACTACTGTAATTAAAATGTACAAACATTTACACAACCTAAGATGGTAACACACTGAAATTAAACAATTACATAATTTTTTATTTACCTATGCTTAACATAAGTGATTATGCTGTTACACGTCGACTTACGCTAGAGACGTGAGCTCAATGCAAGGTACGGCTCTGTGGGGGTGACCCACCTCGCACCTCACCTCCACGCCAGGCAGACCCTCTCACTGGGGGGATGATTGAGAGTGGTTACCTGGCTGGCATCGCCGCCTCTACCCCTCATTTCGGAGAAGCCGACAAGTTTAGTGGATTGCAATATTATTCCGGGAACTAGGGCCCTTTGGCGCAATGCAGCATTCAGAGAAGTTTCTGGGTGATGGTCTATGACCCTATAAATATTGCAGCAGTCCAGAGGTAGGGGTCTCTTGGTAGAAGTATTTTCCTGAGTGCAGTTACCGGACGAACTCGAGTGCAGCGAGGGAAATCGGCGAAGAGGACGGACGAATATGGGTAATTTTGGGACGATGATGGACGAGGTGTTTGTGGTACGAACGGACGTGAGGGTGTGAAAGCCGACGAGTGAAGGCTACTGTGCATGAAGGCACTCGGAGAACTCTAGAACATTGTGGGCTAATGGTACCTGGACTAAACTGAGTTGGATTCGGACTTCATTGTACATATTGGAAGTGTCGAGTAGGGACAAATTTTATTTAAAAATTCGTTAGGTTTTGATATATTGTCTATTGTAACTGATTTCAGTTAAATTAATTACATTAATCTCTTTGAGGTAAATGTAAATTTAACTGATTGAATCTATTTATTATTAATAGCTAGAGATATACATTTCTTGTGAGATATTGGGTCGAGATCATTTTGTTTGTAGTCATTGTAAATAAAATGAGGAAATTATAATTAACTATTTTATTTAATAAATACCTCTGTCCCTTAACGAACCTGATTTAGCCCACTGACTTGGAGAGAAATAGTAACAATGGAAACATGTAGATGTCGTGGGTCCATCGATCTGGGATTATGAAATATATGTATAAGTTGTTTATCTTTTATCAATCATTTGCCATAAAATTTGTGCAGTGCTCAATTCACTTCTTCCTCCTGCCCATAATAATATTTGGAGAGTCTATGCTACGAGTCACAATATTTCAAAGAGGATATTCGCTCTACCAAAGTTTGTTTTGGTATCATCCAGGTTGTTGCCTCTCATCTCGTAGCACGTACCTGACACATGAGTGCGCAAAGCAGGACAACATGAACGGTGCATGGAGCACTGGCCGCTGGCCACGGACTCTCCCACCGAAGGCCACCTGTCTCACCCGGCAGCAGGACCCCCGACGTCAACTAAGCATCCTTCCACCCACGCGGCGATGCCTGCACCGGAAGGGACTCCAAGCCGATACCAGTGTTGTGATGTGAGAGTGCGGGCACAATAGAAGGGGTCACGCAGACCTCGAGGCATTAGGGGTTAACAGGGGGAGTGCAGATGGAAGTGGTGGTGCAATGATGAATATTTTAGTGCCCACATATGGCAGAAAGGACTGCTGTTAGCAGGAGTTACATATTTAATTCAGATAGGAATTATGAACACTAAAGAGAGTGTTGGCTTTCAATACTTTAGTTACACAGTTTTTCCTACCTGGCCAGATGCTGAACTTCGAGATCGGCAGTGCTGGTGCTTCTACCTTGCACATGGCTGTTCCACACCCGCAACATGACCCCACACTATGTGGGCTTTGCAAATAATTTTAATAATAACAAAGCTCTTTGCAGGGTGTGTTTGTTTTCCAGGTGTTATTTGACAAGGGCCAGGTACAGGTAAGAGGTTTTTGTGTCTGTGTGTTTTGTATATTTTATTTTGGTTGTGATATATTTTGCCACCCTATCTTGTTTCTGATTTCATGTAAATGCTACAATAATCACAGAGTCTTAGAATCGCATGAATTTAAATTTTGGAAATTTTAGTAAGCAGGGTTTATTTAGTTAAGGGTTCGAAGTATGTTTGTCATTTCATAGATGGCATGACCTGTAGCCGCCACCTACTAACAGTAACATCCACCATTTTTAGGCAGTCTCTCCTGGGCTGCAGTCATGGCTGGGCGTGTTTCACACATGGGAGATTTCCAACTTTGTTTGTCAACTAATCTCATAATTTTGCTTCATGTTAACTCGCTGGAACCGTCTTGCTCTACACTCCCATGCCAGCCCCGACACCCTCCTGGCGGCATTGTTCGGCAACAGAAGGTATCAACTTAAAATTTTTGTGTAACGTAGCTGAGTGAAGTCTATTGGTATGTGTGTGTGTTTGTCTATTCTAAGTCAGTAAGTAACCAGTGTCACTCCATGCACATATTTTCATAAATCAACAAACATGGTTGTAACTGTGTTTTGTGTACTATAACTGAACTCTCTAGAAAGTGTCGCTATTCCAGAGTGCCATGCACACTATTATGTGCACCTTACCCACTTGCCGCCTAAATGGAATAAATCGCTTAATGGCTGGTCCAACACACCCTGTACTAAGAGTATTAACCATCTCAGTGGGGCCAAACACTGAGTGGAGCCCTTTATTTATTCCGAGCAGCCGGAAACTAACCCGAACACCCTTGGCTACGTGTCTACGGGACTTTGCTACCCTATTCAGCGGGAACAAACGGGATGTGTGGAGACAAGGTTTAAAACTAAAAAAACCGACTTCTTTTACATATAAACATTTTCCAGGTCAGCATATTATGTAGAACCTTAAAACATCTCGTAAAAAATATACATCAAAATACAGAAAAATGTAATTACCAAATGTAGTACTTCAGTAATAACATATAAATGTATTTATTGCATTAGTAAATACCTAATTTGTTTCTGAATTCAAGAATTGGCATCATAAATCACATAGGTCAGAACACACTGTTTTATCAACACAGTAACGATGAGGGTAAAAATAAATAAATTGACAAAGTGACATGGACGATGCATCTGTCGAGTAATGTTATGGAATTATTATAAATATAATTACAAATACACCAATTTTCGTTCTAAGGTTCAGAAAAAGATAATAAATTATGCTATTATTTTTAACTTTATGTCTAGTAAAGTGGTAAGACCTAGAACTATTTCTCGAAATTCTCTGCCAACATAAAAAATTATATTCTGAGTAATTTCTTATGTTAATATTTATAAAATTACAGGCAGTAATTATTTCAAAGGTTGATTTCAAAGGTACTCACTTTATCGTTAACAGCCTATACTTCTGGATATAAATTTACAATGAAATGAAAGTAGGTTTTATATTATTTCATATATATTGTTGTTCATTTATGGATTTTTGTGGTGTAAGGTGACCAGGGAATTGCTTTGGATTGCTGACTATTGGGAGTGGCAATTTCTGCAAAGCTCAATTTGCATGAAACTAAATTAATTGTTATAATTTAAAATGTATAAATTATATTGATTAGAACTGTTAAAATAGTTATGCTTGTAAAAGAGTTTTGCACAATAACAACACATCCTATTTAATAAGCTAAAAACATAACAAATTTTCTGTCAGGAAGATTAACAAACAGACATTTCCTTCAAACTGCCGCAGAAAAAACACCCTTCCTCCCGTAACTATTAGATGCTATACACATTCGATCGTCAGCCGGCTTTAAAGTGATAGCAAAATCTTTGGAGAAGAGCACCGAAATAAAAGTTACAGGTGCTGTAGAATTAAAAATTTTTTAGTAGTTGCTGTTGTTGCAATGTATGGAAGTGGTCTTCTTATGGGGCTGTGGCTACACAAGCATTAGGCATATGGAATTCACATTGACCAGCCATCTTGGTATTTTCCCTTTTTCACCTCAAAATGTCCTACTTTCCCCTTAAATCCAACCATTTTCCCTTGAAATCGGCCCTTTTCCCTTCAAAATTTCCCTTTTTCGAGCCATTGGAAGGATTTGGGGGGCCCACTTCTTTACCCTATAGAAGCCTAATTTCCCTTTAAATTAATGACTCCTTTTTTTCGGGGTCAGAGAAAATGCTCCACATTCAGCCGCCATCTTGTTTCCTAATAATTCACTTTCATTAGTCCCCACAATTTTGGATTTCATTTTCCTTAGTCGTCTTTTTCCACTCCATGCTATATTATTCCACCTTAGTTGCTTTCGCTCCACTCCCTCAAACCGACATCTTGGATTAAATCAATTCCACCAACTTAAATTATTCTATATCTTCTTGACTGTTAACCATCGAAATCTTCCATTTCATTTGTAATTTGTGTTTACTAGAAAAATAACTGGGGTTGTATTATAGCAGAGACAGTCATGTAGAAATTATGTAGGAGCACTCTTCAACATATACTGCACTAAAGCAAGTCCAGTCAGGCCTGGTTCGACCTTCGCCCTCCTCGCTCTAAGTATGTTGCGTCCAACCTGCTTAGAATGCATTACACTATTAATCTAGTCTCTAATTTCGTGCACTTAATTTAAATTATACCTCTGCTACCATATCATTGATTATGCACATTCAGCGATAGGCCATTAAAGCAAATATTTAAGTACCCACTTTACATTTTGCCAAAATAATTTCATTTTTTTATCATGCCCACTTACAGTACTGATGCGTAGTGGCAGACCTGAAAACCAAGGCTATCATATTCCATATACCAGGAAGCAGGCAGGGTACAACACCAACAAGAAATGAAAAACTTTTTTTATTTATATCATATATACTTTTACATACTTCAGTATACAAACATACTACAAAGTCAGAATCCCAATAGTCTCCATTTCATTGATGTAGAATATTTACAGCAATATGCTTACTTACACATAATTAATATAATCAGTTTATACACAGTTCAATTAAGTCTGTGCTAGCAAGTGCCCAACCAGAACCCTAAACTATTAACTCTTCCTCAAGACAAAGTTTTTCTTTCAATGCCTCTACAGCCTCTGGGAACTATCAACATTGTACAGCGCTTGATTCGCATTCTTAAACACTTGGTGACTGATGGCTTCATCCAATGGCTGAGGCTTTTCGAAGGTACACTCCAATCAAACATAATATTTTATGGGACCTTCTTCAACTTCTTCTGTTAATTGATTAATTATCCTTTGCTTAATGTGGTCCAGGTATGTATGTACATATGTCTTTCATACCTACAAAGTTATTTTTAACTACACAATCCTTTTAAGTACCAGTGAATGAAGATAATCTTTTAAAGTACCCTTGAATGCTAATTGTTTCAGGTAGAATCCATTCGATATAGTATCACCAACTTCTAGTACAAGAAGTTTCTTAGCTCTAGAAACTTTACTTTTGCTGTTATTGTTATGTCTCTTCAACTTGTCACAATGCTTAAACAGATGTTTGCACTTGCCGTATCATTGCATAGCACAGGAAGGACCCTTCACACAAGTAGTTTTTTCATGCTTCTTTGCAGTTTGGCTGTAGGTAAGTACCTTGTCGCAATAACAGCTGTGCCACAGCTCAAATAACGAACAATACAACGAGTTTCAATTATGTATATTTTGATCATGGTTTACAAGAATATGCAGCACCATTCGATTAACAGCAAAAATTTACAAAACTGAAAAGGCTCAACCAAATGATTACAAAGACAAGTATTATATTTAAAACATTTAAAATACAAGTTATTGATTATATGGATTAGTGATTTTAAAAAGAGATAAGCAAACTAAAGGAGGGCATCTTTAGAAGACTAGTAAATCCTCCTTTATGTAAGAACACAATTTAAAGGCAGCATTAAAATATTTACATTAAAATGTTACATTGGTGGAGGCGGTCAACAGACCCAATCAAAGCTCAATCGAATAAAAAATAAAGGCAACGATGTTCAAAATATTGAATATCATATGCCCAATGCGTGAGTCATAGGAGCACAGCAAAGCAATGCAATTTTTAATGAATATAATTGGACAGCAGAAAAATACTATACACTACACATTAAAAAAACTGGAACACACAGCAAAGTTAGAAGTTAGTTTAATCGAAAACACAATTTTGACTGGCGAACAAAACCACAATTAGGAAAAAGAATACCACACTATCTGCCCAAAACTACACAAAACTATACCACACAATTATTAAAAACACTAAACAGACCCAAAGAAGAAAATACTGCAACCACGACTCACCATTTCAAATAGCTCCACATTTCGTCTGCTCACACAACAATACAAGTTAAAAAGTGGCTCATAGCCCACGACTAAATTGACAATTCAAGTCATATTGCAATTTGACACTCACGAAGCTCTCATATAGGATAGGCGTAGATAAGTAACGATATATAATAACTTACCTCCATACTAAAAAAATAATGATGCACAAGGAGGGGTAATCAAGGGAAGGTAATGAGGGGTGGTAACAGGAGGGGGCCGAGCCGGCCAAGGAAGCGACCTTGCAGAGGAGAAATTCCAAAGACGAAGAACACAGCGGCACTAATGTCGCACAGGAACGAAGATAACGAAGTCGTCGATAGCTGCACTGCTGTAGGTGTTCCATTCGAAGAATTATATGGTGCTGTGGGTGTAGTGCCTGAAGAAGTCGATGGCACTGTCAGTGTCATGCCTGAAGAAGACTATGGTTGTGCTGCTGCCACAGGTGTTCCATCTGAAGTAGTCGATAGCACTGTGTAAACCTGAGATGTTGATGGACCAGCAACCTTTGGCTCAATATTATATTCCAGTTGCTTACACGAGCTGAGACGAAGTGTCTTTCACTACAGTCAAACTAAGCTTTCTAACTGGGATCCAGCTTCTTTTACCCGCCTTTGTTAAGGTTGCCCCCTGCAATTGTTTCTGGAAGCCATATTGTTTTGTAGACATAGGGGATGTCAAACAAATAATCTGTATTATTATCTAATTTTAAAAATTCTTTATGTTTTGCTCTTCTCAGACATCAACCCTCCTCCTTCCCTCCTCCTCAATCCTCACCAATCCTCGACCACAGTCCTAACCAATTAGCACCATATGCACCGCAATCGCTCCGCATGCTCCGAATTCAGCTCTGCACACACTGCAATCGTTCCGCCTTCTTCGCAATCTTCACCAATCCTCCTCCATAATCCTCACCAATCCTCCTCCACAATCATCAGCAATCCTCCTCCTCCCAATCTTCCAATCATTCCATCAATATTTCGCAATTTTTCCATTAATATTCTATCAATCCCAATCCTTCGATCAATCTTCGATAGGTACCCAGTAGACTACATTAGATTATTTTTTATAAGTGACAAAAAACTACGCACGTAACTATTGACCGCTAGGTTTCAGTCTTTTGATTTCTTTTCTTACACCATGCCATTTCCACACAGCTCCAGCCTCAACTCGTATCATACTCACTGTTAGGCACACTCCAAATCTCTACCATAATATAACTTGGGCACATAAACTCTCTGGACTTCCCTTTTATTTGTGACTATTTATCTTTCTAAATACGTCGAGTTTTTGTGCGGAACAGCATCTCTTTATTCTTAATTATGTCTGATTCTGTTGAATATTTCCTGTAGTTATAACACTAGGGGCCGTATGCAGAGATCTTCCTTTTTCACGAAGGCGGCCTTAAATCAACAAGGAAGCCTTCATTGCAATGCAAGAATCTCCCTTAAGCGTAACGTGTTGAAGGCGACCTTTAACTTAAGGAAATGAAGTGGCGAGAATTTAGGCTGCCCAATGCATGCCTTTAAGCTTCCTTAAGCAAGATGGAGACCGAACCATCGAAAATAACACCTGCTTAATAGTTTGTAACATTCAATTAAAGAGCAATTGTGACGTATGCTACATGTAAATGATGAACATTTATTATAATTACCATGTGGGAATTATTTAACTGCTTATTTTAAACTCTGAAAAATTAATGTGGTCATCCCATTTATGGTCAGTGTAATGTGTATGTAAACAACGGTCTTGTGTAGTGGTGATTATTGCAATGGAGTACGAAGTGGCGAGGTTATTTGACGAAGATCATTTGGATTTTCTTCAGCGTGTCGAGAACCGTCAATGTTATGAACGTCCTCGTCGGTATTTGCACGATGGTCAAAACCCGTGCGAATACTTTTCGGAAATAGAGTTTGTGAAACGTTTTCGTTTCACGAAACAGACTGTAATGGACACTATTGTGCCACTTGTTGCCGCCGATAACGGAGATAGAAGAGGATTGCCAGTACCACCAGTCCTGAAAGTGGTTATCGCCCTCCGATTTTATGGCAGCAATAGTTTCCAGGTGGGTACAGTGTTATTTGGTTTTCGTATGCATTTGTAATGGAAACGGAGTGCATTAACCTCTAAATGATCCGGTCGTTAGGACAATGGTATTTATTTATTTATCATCGCATAAATCTCAATACATATGGAGTGTAACGTGTCAAATATAAATACCAGAATACACATAAACTGTCAGCTGTCAACAATACAGACTACACAAATGAAATATAATACATAAGCAAATAGGACACTAATCTGTAAGATGTTAATAGTGTCCATACAAAATAATCGCAATTTGTCATTTGACAATATATGGAATACAAGATCTCGGTTATCAACAGACGAAGAATATGAATTAGAGTACCCATTACAATATAATTATATGAATAGACAAATAGGACATACATCTGTAAGATATGAATACTTTCCATACACACATAACAGCAATTTATCAGTTGCCAATATACAGAATACTAAATGTAGGTGTACGTAACCAAATTATGAAATTGAAATATGCGAATTGGGAATACAGTATCCATTACAACCCAAATACATGAACACAAAACACTATTAGTTGTCAACCATTGTTTTTGTCACTTAAATATTAATTTACTGTATAATATGCTTTCATCAACAGATATGTTCCCAATTCCATTTTAAAATTTCTAACATAATTAACATGTTTTACATTTGCAGGTAGTGTAAAATAAATCTACCTTGTGTGTATATGTTGTAACAAAGTTACAATTGAAAGTAGTTTTTATGCCATGTTCTGTGTGTATTCTAGTTAGTTAAGTAGGTAATAGCATAATGAGGTTAATTGTACATTATAGTTGCACATGTTTGAGGCAGTATGTAATATGCATTGCAGACACCAAATAGAACATGTAATTGCCAGCAAGGCATGTTTGTATGACATTTCAGATGTGAATAGGTTAAATAGAATTGTATGGCAAATGTTTGTGTGTTGCAGAATGTTTGCGGTGACCTATGCCATGTCAATCAGGCAACTGTTAGCAGGATTGTAAAGGTAAAAAATATAAACTGATATTAAATATATGTTGTATATTTAGTATCACATGCAGATTTAAAGCTACCTGTAATGTAGAATGTATGTTGCATATTAAGTACTACAAGCAGAGTTTAAGTGCCCTATAATTTAGAACAATTATTTGTTCCTGAACTTTGAGGGCACTGTAATATTAGTAGTGATATGTTAATGCAGCCAACATACCATGCTGATTACAAATGTTTGTTTAATAAGTATTATGCTAAGCAATAGATGTGAAGATGCTTGTGTATCTGCATAGAAATTTGTTGTTAGGTTAGTGTAGCATAATAGGAAACAGTGTATGAGGTTCAGGAAGCTCATGGATTAGGAGTTTAGTCAGGTAGAGGAGAGGTGAGAGAGCTCGCAACCGGGCGGTAGCCTAATACCGATATTTTGTTGGTTATTATTATTACTTGATGGTGTGTTCATTTTGTATCAAGTGGTGGTGCTTGTGGTAGGTGGTGTATCGACCCCAAGCGCAAATCATTTGACTTCCAAATGAATTGTTGGGTGTGAAATTGGTATTGCAGTTTGTTCATGCTAGTATAATAGGTTGCAGATCCAGCCCTTAATGATACTATGTAAGGAATGCAAATCAGCCGAGCCATGCAACCCAAAAGTACCCACTAGGGTATCCATGCACATGTACCTAATAGATTAGATGCTTAAAAAGGTAATTATTATGTTTAGGGGCTTTTCTGTAAAATAAAAATAAATCACGGAAAATGGTATATTTCTACTCTACTAATGATGCAGAACACGAATATACGAAGGGCATTAACGTACGACTAATTTCTTAATATGTGTCCACCTAACCTACCAGAACCTAACCCCACGATGGGTGAATCACTATTTTACATTTTTAAACTAACCTAGGCTTGTAGGGTTTTACACTAACCTAGGATGTTTGGGTTTTACACTAATGTCGGATTGTAGGATTTTAAACTAGCCTAGGGTTTTAGGGTTTTACACTAACCTAGGAAGTCTGGGTTTTACACGGCAAAGATGCAATGGCAACTGATTTTCCTTAAATTGNACTAACCTAGGAAGTCTGGGTTTTACACGGCAAAGATGCAATGGCAACTGATTTTCCTTAAATTGACCGTTAAAATGCCAGTAATGAGACATCCGTGGCCGCCAGGTAGCGTGGCCATTAATAACGGCGGTAGACGTTAATAGACGTAGACAAACTAAGCAAACTGCTTGTACAATTCACAATGTTTTAAAATATGTTCTACTTGTTTAACATTACGCCCTCTTGAATATGAAGAAGGTAAGCTGTGCAGAACCCAATAATGCAACATTTGTTGGTCTAGGACGTTTCATTCAGAAAAGCCCCTAAACTTAATAATTACAATTACCGGCAAATATCCTATACAATGTAAATAGTAAATTACACTTAAGTCCATCTTCTCATGTTTAAACATCTGTCNACCGGCAAATATCCTATACAATGTAAATAGTAAATTACACTTAAGTCCATCTTCTCATGTTTAAACATCTGTCATGTGTCTGTGACCACAGTAGTGATGTTAAGTGCTTATAATAATGTATGCAGAGTTATAGTCTGGCATGCAATATTAAAATAAGTTTGTGTGGTAATCAGTAATATCTCCAATTAGGTGTCTTGTATTACTCGCAGGTAGTTGAGTTGAATTGTGTAAATAAAGCAGAGGCATTTCTTACACATATTGACNGTATTACTCGCAGGTAGTTGAGTTGAATTGTGTAAATAAAGCAGAGGCATTTCTTACACATATTGACTTTTGCAAAAGGTAGTATCCTCTGAACTGGCTGGGCACCTCTTGCAGTTTGTGCATTTCCCTGGACAGCCACAACGTCAGGAAAATTACAGGCTGTTCTATGTGAATGGTGGGTTTCCTGGTGTAAGTGGGTGCATTGATTGCACCCACATTGGCATTAGGAGCCCAGGTGGCCAGTTTGCAGAGGTGTACCGCAATAGGAAAGGATATATGTCACTCAATGTTCAGGTATGTTAGCTGGGATGTCTACCACATGATTGTTTATGTACAGGATTGTGTGTGTAATGTTTATTGGATACAAATCATTTAATANGGATGTCTACCACATGATTGTTTATGTACAGGATTGTGTGTGTAATGTTTATTGGATACAAATCATTTAATACCAAACAATTTATTTTAAATATGCCAATACTAAAATGATTTGTCTGCCAGCATTCATCGAACAATTATACAATTTACTGATTTTCAGGTTGTCTCAGGCCCTAACCTACAGATCCTGGACATTGTGACTAGGTGCCCAGCAGTACTCACGACTCGAGGATTTTCAATAACAGCAGGGTGATGACCCGTTTTGAAAATCGCTTTCTGCCAGGAATACTGCTGGGAGACAATGGCTACCCTCAACTGCCATTTCTCTTGACACCATTACGGGTCCCAACAACAGCTGCAGAAAACAGGTACAACGCAGCACATAAGAGGACCAGGAACACAGTGGAAAGGCTGTTCGGAGTATGGAAACGAAGGTTTGCATGCTTGGGCCATCGACTATGGACAAGCCTCCATACAACCAGCAAGGTCATCGCTGCATGTGCTGTGTTAGTGTTGTAACGTCAACGTGTACCTCTTGGTGATGGTGGAGGAGGAGCTGACGAGGATCATTTCATGCCTTCCGTTCCTGCTGTGGAGAATGTGGCACCATGGAATATAGCACCTCGACTTCAGTCTCGATGTAACTAAGTCGCTGACTTTTATTGAGAACCACCATCATGTTTATGTACATGTTTTCACGTAAGCAAATTATGCTGTTAACATTTTTGTTGAACACTTCAACAAAAATACTAAGTTGTATCATACGTTACTTCTGACATGGTTATAGGCCTCATGGGGAACTCTCCATGTAAAAAAGAGTAACGCATTGCGTGCTGTACCTTCAGATGTTTACCACCAGTGGTAGATCTCTAAGGTGATGTGGAAACTGGCACAGAATGGATAACCACAATCAGGTAAGTGCTTTATTGTTTCTTTTTGAGCTATTAAATGTGCATGACAGTAAATTAACAAGCTGTTGGAATTCTATGCACAGAATAAACTTTCAACATTTACATTTGATTGCATGTCACATTGCCAATATTGTTATAATAAATGTAAATGTGTCAAACCGGTGTGACATATAATAAAATGTTACAGTACAAATAATTTGTGTTATGTATTTCTTATTTGTTGATATGAAACATCTATATAAGAACATAACAGAACATATCAACATGTAAAGCATTTTAAATACATAATGGTTACATCATACACATGTGTGTTTAAAATACATAACAACAATACAAACAAAGTATAATGCATGTAATATATGAATACCATTTACTAATACAATATAAATAACATACCATTTAGGTGCGTTATATACAATATTCTTCACAACAATCTCATATAGTATCCTTTTGAACAATGCAATGTAGCCACTAGAGTTGTCCTGAAATAATTAATTAACATTATTATATCATTTATCCAGAAAACATTTGAAGGATAACCTTCATAACTATTGATCATAGGTGGTGCATTAAATTGTTGTGGTAGTTTATTGAAGAACTTTATTTTAGAATAATCTATGTATATGTTTTCAAAGAACTGTTGCAGTATCGTATATCATGTGAACATCATCATCTTGTTATGTACATATGAAGATTGAGTGACTCTAATAATTCCACGCATTATGATATGTTGACATCAGGCACAGCGCATACAGTTCTATCGTGATCAAATGTATTATTTACAAATGCAGTGTAGTTGTTTAGTAATAAATAGTAGTTGTAATTTGTACACTTTATAAGTGATTGCTTTTGTATTACTGTATATGCCTTGACTATGTAAATTAAACACGTTTTATATCCATGGCGGTTGTTTCATGTATGCAAATACAACCTTTCAGAATTACTTTCTTATAAACCAGACCTTCATTAAAACGAACAACCTTCAGCATGTAATAATATATATGTGTGTGTACATATATAAATATGTAAATATATATGTACATATAGCACTGGAATACATGCACTACAGAGATTTGAAATAGCTGTTTACATCTGGGCTTAAAGATAGTTGTTAGAAAGCAGTTTGTTCAAGAATCCTGTGTGTTATTTTTGCAGGTGACTGAAGAAGGTGCAGTGTGTCACCGCTAGTCTCAGATATTGTTTGTAATACACATGAACTGTTACACGACAGCCATAGCACTAAAACACCATCACTCTCCTTTATATTATAAAAGACAACACCCACATATGCTAGGGTAATATAAAACTGTGATAATGTAACCACCTTACCTTACCTCAGCGCTAACAACCATTCATGCACTAAATAATCCTAGGTTATAATGTGAGTGTTGTGTGTTACTGTATTGTATTGTTGTATATTATTATTCCATATTGTANTCCATATTGTATAGTCTCACTTTATAGAGATAGGATATGTGTTGTGTTATTCTAATTTAATTATTTCTAGTTAATTATTCAGAATAGGGGCATTTTTGAAGACAAAATCGTAGACCCACAAAATTAACATACATGGGTTCTGCACAGCTTACCTTTTTAATATTGATGAGGGCGTAATGATAAAAGAAGCAGAACATACTAAATAAACGCAACAATCGTCTCTTAGATTAACACCCTACAATCCTAGGTTAGATTTAAAATGTAAAATAGTGGGCCCATATTACGAAATTCGCACTAGTGGTTTGTAATGGTAATACGTTAATGCCCCTAGTAAATCCGCGTTCTGTGAAATTATTAGAGTGGAAATATACCACTTTCCATAATTTGTTCTTTTATTTTCATTAAAGACTCTATTCTGAATAGTTACCTATTTCTCTGGAGTTTCTTAACAGTTATTGTATTCACTCAATACCATATGAGGTTTAAGGTACTTGTGTCACTACAGCATGAAGAGATGCATTGAACATATGAATTAAATGTGTATTTTAAGCCTCACTTTATATATTTATATTGAATGAGTTAATAGTATTCATATTAGAGGCATTGTACTTTGTTTATATTGTTAAATATAATGTGCTGTAATGACCTGTCTCTATTGTACTCATTTAAAATGTTTAAAGTTATTGTTGACGTCCTAATAATATGTATAATATTTTACTTCATGGACGAATAAGAAATAACTGACATGCACAATTTCTACTGTAACATGTAATGGTATGTCACATCAGCTTGACGTAGTTAATTTTATAACAGTATTGGCAATGTTACATGTAACCAAGTAAACATATTGTAAGTTGTGAATTGTACAATGAAATTGTAGAAAAACACTTCCTAGAAACTCAAATAAAATAACATAACACAACACAGTTTGTAAAGAGTAGGCATATAAGTACTCTTCTTTTCAATTGTGTACCATCATCAATTACCCACATAAATAATACAGCAGCCTTGAAAGATATCTTTCAGGAACAGTTTGTGTAACACAACAAAAGGAAGCATAACTGCAGCAGAGTATATATGTATTTATATTGGTGTAGTGCATTTAAAATGTGTGTATCCATCTGTTTTATGCTAAATAGATTATACGAATATGTTAAGTTGATGTAAATGTAGTAATAGTTTGTGAATGTGTGTGTATAAATGTACTAAATACTAAATAAAGAACTATGCATGTGTATTGTGGCATTCAAAAACAATTATTGATTGGTTTGATGTCTGATTTCATAGGTTGTTTATTGATTTCAATGAGACAGGTTACAATAATTTGAATAGAATAAGAACAGTCAATACAGAGTAGATGTGTGTCAACGAAACCTTTGTTCTTCCACAGAAACGGACGTTCTGGATATACAAGTGCACTGTAACAGAAATAAACAATGATGAGTAACACTGCAGAGGGGGAACATTATCCAAAACCCCCAAAGGAACGAACAAATTTACAACAACAATACCAGGGAGAAGGAAAAGTACTGGGATACTAGCCTAGGGAAGAAACCAGGGTTAAAATACCTTATGGGAACAGAATATGAAATAAAGCCAACTAGTTATGGAAAACGACATTGCTTAAGGAGAATAAAATGGGAAAGGTAATGTAGTGATCTGCAATAAAAGAAAGGAGCCTAAAGTAATTTGTAAAATGTGGCCGTTGTGCCCTGCGGGACTAAGGTGCCCGCACTACCATAGGTGTAAAGATAAATGTAAGTGAATGTAAAGTGTCTATAACCGGGAGGAAAGGGGAAACCCTGGAAACTATATAGTGAAGATGTTGTGTCCTGTGGGGCTATGGCGCCCGCACAACCATAGGTGTAAGTGTGTAGTTATAATAAGAATGTAAAATGGAAAGTGGACAAAGGCAGCATAAAGGAAAAGTAATATAGTACACAAACAAGCGAAGGTGCGGCACAAACAGAAACCAAGAGGAATAAATGAAGGGAAAAGAAATGAAATAAATCTGGAACAAGCACAGCGCACAAAGATGATACGAGGGTAATTATAAAGTTTAGGGGCTTTTCTGAAAAACACAAAAACAATTCAAAATTATGATATATTACTACTCTACTGATCACGCAGAAAACGAATATACTAGGGGCGTAGCTTTAAAATAAGTACAACATATTTAAACAAATTGAACAAAATTGCGAAATTGGAGGTATAGCCAGTTTGTTTACGTTTCTGAACGAAACGTCCTAGACCAACAAAGGTTGCATTAATGGGTTCTGCACAGCTTACCTTGTTCATATTCAAGAGGGCGTAATGTTACAATAAGTAGAACATATTTAAACAACATGCGAAATATGTTTGTTTACGTCTATTAACGTCAGAGGAATTATACCAGCCCCCTACCTATTGTGAGTCAATTTACCTTCCTTTAAATCCCTACAATCCTACATTTGTAGATTAGTGTAAAACCCAAACATCCTAGGTTAGTGTAAAACCCTATAATCCTAGTTTAGTGTAAGATACAAATATTCCTAGGTTAGTGTAAAACCCAACATACCTAGGTTAGTTTATGAATGTAAATGTAAAATAGTAATTCACCCATCGTGGGGTTACGTTCTGTTAGGTTAGGTGGGGATATATTACGAAATTAGTCGGACATTAATGCCCCTAGTATATTTGTGTTCTGCATCATTAGTAGAGTGGAAATATACCACTTTCCGTGAATTACTTTTATTTTTTAAGAAAAGCCCCAAACATAATAATAATTACCGAAACAATGTAAATTGAAAATATGAAAACCTGGTAAAGGGAAAGACATCAACTAATGGTGTAACACAGTAAACAGTTTATAAATACAATATTCAATAAACACGACAGTAGACATTGAGGGAAAGTACTCTTATATAAAGGGATATCTACTAGTTATACGTAAATATAGAAATTCTTCCTTAGGCCACGCCATGTACACAAGGTGGAAAAATGGACAACTAAGACAAGAATATAGTACCGATAATAGTACAATTATAGCCTAAATGTAACACTCAAAACAAATGGAATAGGAAAAAAGTAGTATATTAAACATGGAATGAATAGACATATAGAAAAGGATATAATGAGAACGCCCCAGTAGAGAATGCCGCACGTACATTTATGTTGCATTGAATTAGGGTTACAATTGGTTACACACACATGTTTTTGTAATGTTTTATTAATTGGATTATTATGTTGGCAAATCTTGTATTGTTTTTGTGTATGGTTTGATTTATCGTTAACTATGTTATGTGTGTATAGTGTACTATATTAACCTGCTCCATGTCACCTGGGCTGTGATGGCTCATATAGTCATATGGGATCTATAGAATTATACAGTACAATAAATATATATGTATAGCATTCTAAGAGCTTGTGAAATACCTGCCATACACATTTAATAAATTAAAATGAAACAAGAAAGCACTGACCTGATTATGGTTATCCATTCTGTGCCAGTTTCCACATCACCTTAGAGATCTACCACTGGTGGTAAACATCTGGAGGTACAGCACGCAATGCATTACTCTTTTTTTACATGGAGAGTTCCCCAGGAGGCCTATAACCATGTCACAAGCATGCATACAATGGTGAATCATAGAAACAACTTCACAAGTTGTTTCTACAATACATCATCATTTGCTTCTGTGAGGAGTTTCTTGCGCAGCTTGTGCAGTTCCAGAGCATGTCGCATCTGCTGCGCATGAAGCTCTTCCCTGCGCTCTTCTGCTCGCAATTCGCATTGAATTGCCCGTTCCTCACGTCGCACTGCCCGAGCTGCCTCTGCTTGTTCATTGGCAAGACGCTGTTCTTCAGCCTCTGCCAATGCCTTGTTTGCCCTCNATCGCACTGCCCGTTCCTCACATTGCACTGCCCGAGCTGCCTCTGCTTGTTCATTGGCAAGACCCTGTTCTTCAGCCTCTGCCAATGCCTTGTTTGCCCTCATTCGAAGCCTGTTTTCAGCCTGTTGCATTGCTAGGAC
>NQII01001043.1:0-22873 GCA_002778355.1 Clitarchus hookeri
GTACCTCATGGCGGCCGCACGGCCCGCGGCTAGCAGCAACAAGCACAGCGCTCCACGAGACATCGCGACACAACTCCACTGCTCTCGGCAATGATATAAATGCAGAACATCAACTTCTGATAAGATCCGGTATGAGATTGAAAATATCGGATAGCAATCAGCTTGTATGAAAATACACTCACATTATCTTCAACCNATAAGATCCGGTATGAGATTGAAAATATCGGATAGCAATCAGCTTGTATGAAAATACACTCACATTATCTTCAACATATTGTACGCCACATGAAGTTGCACAATATCTCTGATATAGTACCAGAAGAATAGTTACTAGGTGAACATAGGCTGTAAACGGTTAATTAAGCACTTTTGAAATCAACCTTTGAAAAATGCCACTGTACCTGTCTGCATTTATTTTAATGGTCGTAATGACTGTAATGTGCCCAGTAGATTTGGTAACGACGGGGGGAAAGTAATTACATGTCTTAACGTTGAATTAAAAGTGTTAGGTAAACATTTCTGAGTATTCAACTTATTTATTCTGCTTTCTTTTTTTTTAATGCACGTACTTGTAGGAATGACCAAACTTGTAAAATATACGCCTCTCAGAAAGTTTAGAATATTGTGAGAAACGGCAGTTTGGGTGGTAAGAGTTAGGTAGTTCTCCTGTGATCAACAGAGTGCACACGAACCCATTGAACATACCTGGGACAAGCTGGAAACAGCAGTATATAATCGCCCACAACCTCCAAAAAAACTTCCAGATATTATAAGAGCAGCCCAGATGGAATGGAACCTTCGTCCTGAAGATGACGTCAACACATTGATTACGAGCATGCCGCAGCGTGTTAGGGACCTGTACAATGCACACGGAGGCCACACACGGTACTGAGCTGCAGTGGGGAGAAAGAAACCATTCCTAGACAGACACACCATTGTTGTTCTTTCGTGTTTATTTGTCTGTGATATGGGAAAAAATATTTATGTTTAAAATATTTTGAATTTCACGTTTTGTATAGGTACCGTTGGTAACTTCTGAATGCTATGCTTTCTTTTATGTATATTACATGATTTTTTCCATTCTGTATATACGTATCACACTTTATGTGATGTGTTTATGTACATTTATAAAATTTCACAGATTTATTTGGCTGATGCATGACTCTAAAGTGATCAGAAACATGGCAATGTTAATTTCACTTATGGTGGTGAATGAATATACAAAGTGCATACAAGTAAATCTTATCAGGGTTTTCAAAAGTGCTCAGTTTACCGTGAACAGACTATAACATCACATACATCGACAGAAAAAAAAACCCTTAGATATACACATATTAAGAGATTATCAGAAGTCATGATCATGCTTGAAAGCAGAAAACTCGTTTCTTTTTTCTGAAAAGGTCTTATGGGTTATTACGTGCGCTGGGAAACTTTTCTATTGGCTGGGCTGTACGTTTGTAAGTGAATTACCAGGAACTGATTGGCCAACGTAGTTCCAACACGTTGCTGGCCAATGCCGCCATTTTCCTGGCTGGTGCGGATGGAGTCGGCGGTAAAACCGGCTATTTCGTTTCTGTATTCTTAAGCGTTCTGTGATGCAGTGATACGTCGTTCAGCATTTCTGTCAAGGTTTCACTAAGAAGGGTTACGTGGATGAAGCCAGTTAAGTACGTCGGTAGTGCAAATAACAGTCCAACCACATCATGTCATTGTCCGAAAATGCCGGCCCGGAAGTTTATAACACAAAATTGCTGGTATCCGCTAATAATAATAATGGCGTGTGGGGAGCGCACCCAGGGCAAGGAAACACCCTCCGAGTGACGGTCTTTCCAGCTGGACCCGTAGGTGACCGTCATCCCCGGGCATGACAGAAATGAGACCCTAGAATGGAGCGGCGCTGGAATGCAAGGGCGGGGGAGCGGGAGTACCCCGAGAAAACCCGCTGGCAAGTGGCATCGTCCAGCACGATTCCCACATGCAAAAATCCGGGAGTGAACCCGGATCGCCGTGGTGGGAGGCGAGCACCCTGGCCACTACGCCACAGCTGCCCCCTCTGGTATCCGCTAAAATGTAAGGTGTGTGGATTTACAAGCTTACAAAAACTTAACAACGTACAGAAGACAACATAGATGAACGAAAATTCTTGTGCGAATGTCTGTTTGTTTTCACTTTCGTATTGTTTTTTTTTTCCGCTGTGTCGTCCAGATACATCTGCAGGTTTCTGTGCCCAGGAACAGGGAAGAACAACGTAATCTTAACGTGCCTTGGTGCTTCATGCACCAGCCAATAAACCGGCATTGTAAACATAATTGCATTATTTTTGACTCCCGCAGATTCCTGCGAACAGTCTATCAGTGTGGGTGCTTGTAAGAAAATCTGTTTGTCAGTCAGTCATTAACGCATGATACTAGTTCATCTGCGTCCTGCTTCCCCTCTAAATCTGCCTACATGTAAATAAATGTTTTTTAGAGATGACAGAAAGGGCGCCCATCTTATGGAACCCAGGGAGGGGCCAAGGTCATGTTTGCTAGATATATAACATCTCTTCTAGTAATCGAAATTATTTTAGGGGGATTGAAAACATGATATATACACGTGAAGATACCTGCAGCATTTGTAATATTCGGCCATAATTTTGTTTTGTTTATTCTAACATAAGTTTACATTATAATTTTTTTGCCAACATTTTTACCTATTTTTCATTGTCTTTGAACCAATTACGTGTACTCAAAATCAAACAGGAAATTTTATGCATAATATAATGACAGAAGAAAAATAAGGAATCACATAGCGTATTAACCGATTGTCCTTCAATGTTAGTTGTTGGTAAACAACTGCGCAACTTGTTTCTCTTGGCTACGAAAAGTAGAATACTTATAAAAAAAAATTTATTGTACGCGTAAAGTTATACAGTTTATAGGTTAGTGAGAAAGATTAGGTTTTAGTACAAAATTTAGTACAGTCCTCGGTATACATGAAAACATGTTCTTGAAAATCTAATATTTGTCACAAAATATCTGTTTTGTGTTTATTTTGCTAGTAGCCTACTTGTTGAGGCTTTCTCATCCAGGCCCGTGATTTTCACACTTTCCCTCAGACGCTCAAAAGAGACAGACTTGAAAGGCGATCTTCCTTCATTGTAGATATTAGCTACGTCTTTACACGACGCAGAGTGCTAAATTAGCGCTCTACTTGGCATGCTGTTGGTGATATGAAGGGGAAGAAAATTATTGCTCTCTTTACTGCTGGATAAAAAAATAGTTTCTGGGATTAGATAAGTCTTCACAATATTTGCTTCCCATTCATCGTGCCTTGCTCTGGATTCTGCTTCTAGGTTATCATTATCAATTTAGCCAATGTTTTAACACTTTCTATGAAAAAACTTCTCAAAGAAGTGTGTTAATTATTGAAATAAAAGAATAAAATTGATAATGAGAAACATGGAAATGACTCCTCAGAAGTTTTGAAATAAAAAACGGGAAACAGCTGCTCAGTTCAGCATTCAATTTTCAACATAAAAAAATAGTAATTTCACTTTAAAAAAAAATTGTATCGGTGGATGGGGAAATTACTTTCCACGCATTGTTTCACCTGGACATATTACGGTGTTTCAGAAGAAAAAAATATTTTTTTCGAGTTGATGAAGATTCTCAACAGAAGAGGATTTGTTCACACACCGTGCCAAGTGAGTTCAACTGTGATTGTCAACAGTACAGTTAAAGGGATTCGAATGCACAGGCATATTTTCATTAAACCCATTACATACCCGATAGTAAATTCCTGCCTTACGTTCATCTCAAAGATCCAATATCAGTCGCAAGATGTAATAGTCCTACAACAGTTGCAAACACGCCATGCTGTTTCTTTGGTCCAAAAATACTTTTCAGAAAAGTAAGCTGGAAAAGGTGACTGTATTGTATGCCAGATGGGTCAAGTGTGGTTTCACGAATTGTGTGTAGGTGCTATAGGCAAAAAGTAATTTGAACATTGACAGTACATCGAGATTTTTCCAAAGATATTCTGCGAGTTGAACAACCCCATTGCTGAGCGGAATTACAATGCAACTTTAACATTTTCGCAAGTTTATCACGTTCACAGATATAGCTTGTTATCATAGTTTCTGTAAAGACTTTATTCCATATAATCATATATTTGTGCCACTCAATAAATACTCGTTCGCTATAAAGGGTTAACATTTCCATGATAATATTAAGAGTCATTTTAAGGGCGTTGAACGGAAAGCGAGCGGAATAGACCCAGCCTTCCCTATTTATGTTGTAAGTGTTCAACGTTTTCGTTATTAATAAAGCTGGTTTTTGAAAATTTTGTTTTAAAATGAAATTGAAATTGTAATAATTTGTATAGTGGAAAATAAATCTGCCGTATTCATGGAAATATTTTCTTAGCTTGTGGTAAAATAAAATAAATGAATAACGTGTGGGGAGCGCACCCAGGGCAAGGCGACACCCTCCGAGTGACGGTCTTTCCAGCTGGAACCCGTAAGTGACCGTCATCCCCGAGCATGACAGAAATGAAACCCCTAGAATGGAGCGGCGCTGGAATGCAAGGGAGGGGGAAACGGGAGTACCCCGAGAAAACCCGCCGGCGTTTAGCTTGAGGTAAAGAAACGGTCGGGGTCCGGCAAAATGAGCATTATATCAAAGGACTCCTCGAAATCACAAAGTTTAAGAACCTCTTGTCAAGGTTATCCACAATAGCACAGTCATTTATTCACACAAGTGAATTGTTTTTTTGGCCGCCTTATCTCAGATTGCGTTATCAGAAATGTAGTTGCTGACTGCGAATTGAAATAACTGTCGAGAGCGATATAGTTGTGTCGCGATGTCTCGTGGAGCGCTGTGCTTGTTGCTGCTAGCCGCGGGCCGTGCGGCCGCCATGAGGTACCCCGGCTTCCTGCAGAGGAGTCCTTCTGAAGAGCAGCCCCGGGTGTACCTGGGCGACGACGCGGGGGAGAGGCTGATCCTCAGCGGCTACATAGAGACCGGGCAGGTAGAGGCGGCCAGGAACCTGTCCAAGGTGACGGGAGAGCCCTTCCCTCAGGACATCCCCAGCTACTCCGGCTTCTTCACCGTCAACACCACCTACGACTCCAACCTCTTCTTCTGGTTCTTCCCCGCCGAGGTAAGTCGCTCCCACGCTCATAAAACACTCTTCACAAACAGTTATCTTCATCTTGACCTGAAGGTTGGTGAATGTTATCTAGAAAATCTCATTCTATTCGCGTGTGCTTACGGCGTAAAATGAATTATACCAAAATATTATATAAATGCCGATATAAATCTGATACAAAAACAGGAGTAATTGTTAAATTAACAAGAAGTTTGTGTGAAAATACATTTATTTCTGTGTGACACATACAGGTATTCAGTTTCTACTGAGTTACGGTGTGAAGGTGAAAGTCACGTTTTAGGACACAATGATTTGTTACTGGGGGTTATCTCTAATTGCTGAAATACAATTACACTTAGTGCTGAGAATATATGATTGATTCTTCGTGTTCCCATGGCTTTATACGCCTTCGAAACATAGGTTAAAAACATTTTTTGTACAAGTAATAATTTAAGGTTTTTTTTTATTATGGTCAGTATTTTTTTATTATGGCAGCAACGAAACTGTAAATATTTTAAACAAAATTGTGACATTTTCGGACTGCGAAGTTTCGTGCTCGATTACTCGGTAGTCGTGAGTAATAAGTGATCTTGGATATTTTGAAAGTGTATGAGTGTCAGTTCGTACTTGCTCTCCGGCATAAAAGTGGCTGGTATGAAAATGCAATTAATTGAACATTACTGTTCTTAAACTGTCTATTATTTAAAACTTATTTTTGGGGTCTGTCATCTGGCAGGTATTCTATATACTCCTTACGTTAATTTTGACATTTACTGAAATTTTCATTTTCAGTTATTTGGTCGAAGTTACGTTCTCGTATATAAACACCGTATACACGAATGCCATATAATTTCCCTGCTGTGTACCTGGACGTACATTGTGGAGTAGATGTGACGAAGCAAGAAATGCTTGGTGGCATTAGATTGGGCATGTATTGCATCTGATTTTGCACTCCTTTCCTGTGCAAAGGAAGGCTTATGCGACCACCATCGTGTTTGTCAGGCTGTGCTCGCACCGCGTGACAAACAGGCTATCGCTAAGAATATTCGATAACTTTTGTGTTTAATAAGAGTTAAAGTAAATTTAGTTGAGCAAATTTAACTTAGTTCAAAACATGCGGGAAAGTAAACGCGATTTATCGACGCCATACCTGCTTGAAGGTGTATTAATGTAAAAAATAAACTCTTATTTATTGTGATTACTATTTCAGTTTTTATATCGGTACCATATTAAGTCTCAGCGACTGAAATATATTTTAAATGCAAATACAAACAGTGCATATTGCGATATGGTTACATCTGGGCAGTGAATGTACTTCTGCGAATATGTAGAGTTTTATGCAGGGTCTCTTTAGCGGAAGACAATAGCATACTCGGCAACGAGATCTGTTTTTCAATCAAGCGTATTAAAAGTGCACAATAATAGGCCTATCACGAAGATATTGAATACGGAAACGAAGAGAAGGTATACTGCATGTTGTGTTTTGCAAATCCATAGTTGGTGTACCAGAAGTTAGGTTTTCGTCATGGCTGAGAGTCAGCTATACCAACGAAGTTTGATCCTTGAAATCCTCGATGGCAGGATGACTCCAGTATTTCTTCTTTAAGGCGCCCGACTACCTGGCGCTTGAACTGCGTTGCAGAGTGTTCAAAATACACGTTTTTCAACGAAACTATTAAGCGTGCGTCCAACGTGCTGATCTACAAAAATAATACACACTTCAGACGATAACTGTTAAGTACTTTCAAAATATCACGTACGTTAGAAACATCAATTCAGAGTACTCCAAAACCGCTAAAAAACGGCCTTCACAAGGCGCTGTAGCTCAAAATGCACCCATCAGATACATACAAAACTACTATAGGCGCCTGCACTGAACCTTCCTAAAGACTTCCCACTAATAAAATAATATGGTCACCGCTGAAAGTCCCATAGGTACACGCAGCACGACGAGAACACTTCACGCCAGTTCAGAGCCTTGCCCTTAGCGGCGATGGCGTACTTGATGCGCGTGACAGTGTCGCCCTTATCGCTCCCGTGCTTCTCGGCCTAGACGTGGGAAAAAGTTCCAGGTAGACGGGGGCCTTAATGAACAACTAATGCGACAACTGACTATGTTGTAGCTGCTTGTGCGTGGCAACCACCAAAACTTGTATTTACTTTGTCATTCTACGCCTCACCGGGAGCTGACGCGCATGTTTCCAGGAGGACTATGAGAACGCACCAGTCCTCGTGTGGCTGCAAGGAGGTCCTGGGGCGTCCTCGCTCTACGGTCTCTTCATGGAGGTTGGGCCGTTCTTCGTGGCTGAAGATGGCGCGTCCTTAATCAGGAACCCGTACTCCTGGCACAAGAACCACTCCATCATCTTCATCGACAGTCCTGCTGGAACAGGTATGCACATTGCATATTCAGTAGCAGTGCTCCGTCAAGTTTGTGGATAGCGACGGAAAGTTTGTCACGTCAAAAGAAATTAAGTAAACATGTGATCAGATCACGTTAACCACTATATCTGGAAATCACAGCTATTTCGAGGTCGCTGGCGACTTACTGTCTATGAGTGGGCTGTAAGGGTTTGCAAGTTTTATAGCTGGTTGCGGTAAATGGAGCACATATGAAATCTATCCTTCGAAATATTCGCTACTCTAAAAATATATATTTTATCGGGCAAATTAATTGGCATGCTCCATGTTCAGTTGGCAACGGTTATGTGGAAGCAGTTCCACGTATACACGTCTTTTCAAAAGAATATCGTTTAGATTTAGTTGCCAGTGAAATAATTTCATTTAGTTTCCGTACGTTTTATTCACAGATAAGGAGTCTTCTGTTAACATTTTTCCGTTGTATACTTTCTTAACAAATTTTTTTGACAGAATTTTGACAATATTGAAAATTTACTACATTTTCCATGTGGTACTGGTGACATATATTCTCATAATTTTTATGTTAATAACGTAGTCAGTTTTTTGGGTGGATATATTGTAACAATATGCTTCGGGCATATCCAGGTTCGTTAGGGATGGACGTATTAATAAATTAGAAAATACTCAATTTAATTCCTCCATTTATTTTCTATTCTATAAAAATTAATAGTTATTATCTAGAAAATGCAATTTTCTATCCTTACTATCAACACTTACTGCTTTTTCCAGTAAACAAAATTTTAATGCTACACTAAGCTGTACACTATAAATCTAAAACAGTAATAATTGAGCCAAATTAGTGAACAACAGTGAGAATTGTGCGACTGATAATAAGTGCTATATAACTAATTAATATGATGACTTAATTCCACTGATTTATTTGTGATTACCATTTAATGCCGATAATTACACTACCGCAAGTCACTTGTTCCTAGTTAATTTGCTTGATTCGCCAGTCGGCGGTAGTTTACCAACTGACTTTCACTGAATGTTATTTCACTGATTGATATCACTGATTAGGGTTTAGAGTCTAAAGAAAGTGCTAATTTTAAGCGCTAATCAAGGAGAAGGGTGGATTGCTTGGAAACTATACTAGCCTTTACTTTCACGTGAAAACGGAAACGGGACATCAACGGGTTACATGGGGCTCTATCTACCGGAAGTCGTCGTCCGAAGATAACATTTCTGCTACCTCAGTCATGGATGCAATCAAAGTGTGGGAATGAAATATAATTCTTGAATTTTTTGAACTTCCTCTTTACCGAAAATTCCTTCGAAACAAGAGGCCACGGTGTCGTAGCGGTTAGTGCGCTCGCCTGTCACCAAGGTGAACCGGGTTCGATTCTCCGCGGAATCGCTCCCGCATTTTCGCACGTGGGAGTCGTGTCGGACGATGTCGATGGTCGGTGGGTTTTTCTCAAGGACCTTATGTTTCCCAAGTTTGGCATTCCGGTGACAAAACACTGAAATACTTAAAATTTAAGTGATCATTTAAGCGATGGAATTTAAGTGAGCAATGAGTTTCACACGCTTATAGCGATGTTTGCTGCCTGGGGTTTACACTTGCCCGCCACTCAGCGGCAGCTTCTTAACCTTTTTATGCCGAGTGTATACAGTTACCTACATGTTGCACAGGACTGCTATATATGACTGGCACTGTACGCCACGATGTTCAGTGCCCAATGATCTTCCCTGGGACTAACTGATTCGTAGACAGCGCTCCTGCTCTACGTTATGATTGGTTCATATGACTGGTCACAGAAAACGAAGCTTACAACTTACTGGCGCGATAAGGAAACAGGTTGTTTGTCAGCTTAAGTACAGCACGCATCAAATACGTATTATTTGCAACACCAGAAACAATGCATTAATGTGGGAACGAAAGGGTTAACTGCATTTCAACTGCGTGGCGTTAAAACTCATTGAAATTATTGGTTCACGTTTAGAGTGCTACTAACATTTTACGACGAACTGGAAATAATTTTTAAAATTAAGGACTCTTCATTTCACATAGCATAATCGGGCATCAAATTTTTCCAGAGTTTATTCAGGATGCCAGCATGACGCATATAAAGCGACATTAAGTGTCTGAGAGTGCACATATTTCCAGCTCTGCCTTAGGTTGTCGCATGCCAGCCTGTACTCTTTTTTTTTGCATACAACATGCGGGTACGGCGTATTGTGGTTTTTTATCGCCAGCTTCGAACGAAATAGACTGACAAGCGACTTTATAGGGCTTTCCAGCCACGCGGGAATAGAGGGTATATCAAACATTAAACCGACCTACATACGTATAAAGCAATACACGTATTAATATGTTAGCAGGGATTTATGCTCGGAAACTTCTGACTTTAAGGTTACGCCTTAGCCATTGCGGGCGAACGATTGTCTGTGAATGTACTTTTTCCTACTACACATTTTTTGTGGTAGGTTAATTAATCCACGCTTATTTAAAGTCCCCTTAACCTGTACACTGTTAAGCTGGTAAATGGGTCACTTTATAGTACGACTCTTGAGAAAAAATACTTATATGTCTTACCCGGGATTTAAACTCAGAACTCGCATCATAAGCTATATTTTCAGCAAACAATACGACTGAGATAGGATAAACAGCATACCAATAAGTACTTGAATTTTATTTGATAGTTCATTAACGCCTCCTATTTTATATTTTGAGACTAAACAAGATAGACTTTAAGGTATTAAACCTGCCAGAACGTACACCCGAAAACGGCACACACATTCGTGAATTATCTGAGATTCGAAGAAGGGACCTCCTGATCCATAGGCAACGACTTAACAATTCGGCCACAGGGTAATAACCGGGAACCTCCGTTGGAATAACTTACTTATAGAGAGAGAGAGAGAGAGAGAGAGAGAGAGAGAAAAAAAAAAAAAAAAAAANGCAGGCCACACTGAGAAAAAGGTTTCGTTGAATAAAACAAAGTTTGCTTGGCGCAACCAAATTAATTGTTTGTACATGGGCAGGTAAATACTTTGTTGTTGAAAGCAGTGTATTTGGTAGTTTTTTTATTTGGTTGCCCGTAACTGTGAAATTTGCTTCGTGCAACTGAAGATTTGTTTTCCTGCACGTACATCAAACTATTTAGGTTACTATAAAATGACCGATATTCGAGCTCAGATAGTTGACACTCGAAAGCACCGCCCTAGCATTGTCAGCTAAACTGACTTATACGAAAACGTGAATGTTTTTAAATAAATTAAATTCGAATACAGGAGAACTTACGCAAATATAACACGTTTTACAGTTTTACTTTTTTGGTTTTTACACCAACATTCATCACCAATAAAGGCACTAAAACACTGCTATTACCCGAATAGTCACAACAATTACAAACTCTCCAGCTGTATTTTCGAACGAGGGCAATTAAAAGAACGACCAAGCAACTATATATAGTTTATTCAACTAAATATTTTGTGGTCAGTCAAAACTTTTTTGGCCAAACACAGAGGGGGTTTTTTTTTATACAAGCGTGTATTTTGCTAGATGACCAAAATAAATTTTGTTGCTTTTATTGTTTCGTTTTCTCAACAAAATATTTTGCCGGGGCTACTAAATACGTGTACAGCCGTATAGGAACAAGTATTCTGTTCGATGGAACAAACCTTTCTCTCAGTGCTACTCCACAGTCTTGCGTGAAATGACGCGCACATCAACTGCTCTCTGGCTGCTTGCTGCCACAATGGGAGGTGACGATTGGCTGTGCATTTCATTTGCAGGTTTGCTATTGGCTCAGGGTTGGCCAGAAGGTGTCAGACAACTTGTGGACCGATCGTCGAAGTTACACAAACGAGTTTGTGAATGATAGCTTGCCCCGGGGATAAATTCATACATTTTCCAGGTCCCCACACTTCTTAAATTAAAACTCAGGCCTTGGTCGTGTCGGATTTTTTTTTGTTTGAGATATGGGAATTTTTTGTTTGGTGTATGGGAATTAAATGAAAGTGACGAAATGGATGCTTGGCTTTTATTGCTTAAATCGACAAATGTAGACGAGATATTTCGTTTGGTACCAAGTTTAGCGCGCTAGCACATCGGAGTCGAGAGATAGCCTCGCCGGAAATTTTCGCTCGCGCCCGAAATAGCCGGCAGTAGCTGCGAGAGCCCACCTGCACCTCGCACACACGCGGTGGCAACTGAAGGTCATGCTCGGTGGCAACTCAAGGTCATGCTCGCATCGTAGTTGTATACCCGATAGAAGGAGACCACCTTATAAAAAAAAAAGGCTGTGCTCGGTAAACGGAGCACCTTTGAAAGTCCTGCTTAAGATCTACTTCTATGCACACTGCATATCCTTCCACCATATGTAGAACTAACTTCGGCATGAGCCTGATCGCTTTATTCATGCGTCGGTCAAGTGAAACTGTGGGAATTATTGGAAAAGTAAATATTTAACAAATTTACTAATCCTTACACTTAATATGCATTAAAAATACAGGAAGCAATATAATTAATTTTACACTCTAAGCCCGAATCAATGATATCAATAAGTGAAATAGCATTTACTGGAAGTCAGTTGATAAGCTACTGCTGACTGGAGAATCAAGCAAATTAACTGGGAAAAAGTGACGAGTGGCAGTGGAATTTTTGACATTCAGTGGGAAACACAAATAAATCAGCGAAATTCAGCCACCATATTAGTTAGTTATCTGGCACTGCATATCAGTTGCTCAATTTTCACTGTTTTCACTGATTTGGCTCAATTATCACCGTTTCAAGTTTAGAGCGTGGTATTCAAAAAGGTTTACCTTAACACTTTTAATTCAGCGTTACGACGTGGAACTACTTTCTATCTGTCGCTACCAACTTTACAGGGCGTACAACACCCAGCGTGTCCGTTGAAATGTATGCAGGTAGGAGCAGTGGCATTTCTCAAAGGTTGATTTCATAAGTGCTCACTTTACCATGAACAGCATACAGTCACGAAGTTATGGTGTTGGAATGGATCACCCTGCAAACGTTACACCTCCGTGTCCGTCCCGACAGCCCATGTGTCGGCCTGGTTTTAAAGACGTGTTAACTGCAGTGGCGTACGGCGAAGTGTTGCATGGCCAGCCGGTGTTAGCTCAGTGTTGTACGCGCTCGACGCATGCAGCAGGAACCAGTAATAAGAACAAACCCAAAGTTTAGTATAACCATTAAAGAGGATGATTCTTTTGCATTATCATGCTTTTCACTTTGAAAATGTTGCAATTATCATTGACTATACATGGCGGCCACTCACGAGAGAGCGGCGGAGCACCCGTATCACACCGTATCACACACGTGCCGTGACGTCAACTGCACTACCACGTTTGAGTGGCCGACGTGTAGACTAAGTATAGTACCCAACAACAACAACTACTACTATTTACCTCACTTAGCCTATCGGCCTTCCGAGGATTTACCCATTAACTTATTTGTTTACATGTACATTCGTATTCACACATATACATCAACCCCTATACCTGCACATAAATACGTGCATACACACAAGCATCTTACAATACATCAATCATATAAATAATAACAGTAACAGTAATAATAGCAATACCAATAACTCTAATTACAATTCATTTCATCACCACTACACTTAATAACGGTAAATCACAATTACCATCAATCTCAAAAACACTATATCTTAGTCACAATTATAAGATGTGACATATCCCCTCCATTTTTTTCTCATTTTATTATTTTTATAAAATTACAGTACTTTAGTAATTTTTATGGTAACAGTGGCAATATCAATAATTCAAGTTAAAATCTGTCACAGTTAAACCCCCCACAGTGGATCACAATTAAAGTCATAATCAGGTAATCAATCACAGTTTGGAAACTAAAGCTAAAAATATCATGCAAAACACTTATCAATGGCTTGAGAATCATAATTTAAAACTATCTATAAATAAAACTCATGCAATAATGTTAAAAGGGAATCTAGACAGAAGATATCCAATAGTCAACTACAATAAGGAACCAATCAGATATTAAAAAAAGTATTGTATACCTAGGCATAACAATAGACAATAGAATGAACTTAATGCCACATACTAAATATATAACGGAAAAGGTAACAAGAATTTTTAATAGACTAAAAGAGATAATTTGGAACATATACCAATATAACAGCAAAAATAGGAAAAATTATATACCAGTCACTCTTTGTAAACATAGTACAGTATGCAAGCATAGCTTATGAAACAAGACTGAATAATACTCATATAAAAAGAACATTAAGGGCAGCCCAGAGGAAGGCATTAATAAAACTATCAAATAAAACCCAACAAACTCATTCATACTATTCAGTTATAACAATAAATAAAACAATACCAATATATTATAATATCAACAACAGAATAATAATCTATAAAATAATAAATGAAGCAATAGAACTGGAAAATAAAAACGATACCTACAGGAGAATAACAATGGGGAACAGTAAATGGATACAAATAAACAACGAAGATGTACCTTTAAGCCTTAAAGAATTAAAAAAAAAAAAAACATTTATATAAGGAGAGTATCAGAAAATGGCATCAGGAGTATAATGGCGATGACACAGCAGCATTAAATTTGAAGAAACATATAGCAGATATAACTGAATGGTATAATTATGATAGCAAAATGAAAATACAAACACTAAAAGTTATATCTGGGAATTGCCAAATTAAATCACATTTAAAAAAGATTAACACAATAGAAGATGATACCTGCCAATTTCAAGAGAATGCCCAAGATATAGATCACCTATTTTATGAATGCCGAATATTTAACAGGGAAAGAGCTATAGTATAGTACACAGCAAAAACACGGCTTGCCTTGCGATGGTTCACCACACGCCGCTGGTTCGCTGACCGCGGTGGCGTCGGCGTGATCTGAACATCGCGCTGCTGGTGCGAAACGTGCGCAGGTTTCAGCTACACGGACGACGCCGGGTACGTGACGACCGAAGACGAAGTGGGAGAGCAGCTGCACGCCGCCCTGGTGCAGTTCTTCACGATGTTCCCGGAGCTGCAGAAGAACGACTTCTTCATATGCGGGGAATCGTACGCCGGTGAGTGTGAAACGCCGTCGTCGTTCCTTACCCAATCGCTAACTACGTAGCTGCAGGAAACTATTGTCTCATCATTCCTCCACCCCCCTCTTCTCCTACTACAGCGACATTTGAACATTTAAGTCTATGCCCACGAGTAGTTTAGGCATTAGTTCATGGTTTCTTCACACTTTTTGTATCAAACCTTTGGAAAATCACTTCGGGTGTGACATGTTTGGTTGTTTCATATACATGTCTTATATAACATGCGTTTTATACTTCCGTAAAACATAAAATTACCTTATTTTTGGTTAAACTGGAGTTTTAATTTAATATATCTGTAAATTACTATACTTCGTTNACCCAATCGCTAACTACGTAGCTGCAGGAAACTATTGTCTCATCATTCCTCCACCCCCCTCTTCTCCTACTACAGTGACATTTGAACATTTAAGTCTATGCCCACGAGTAGTTTAGGCATTAGTTCATGGTTTCTTCACACTTTTTGTATCAAACCTTTGGAAAATCACTTCGGGTGTGACATGTTTGGTTGTTTCATATACATGTCTTATATAACATGCGTTTTATACTTCCATAAAACATAAAATTACCTTATTTTTGGTTAAACTGGAGTTTTAATTTAATATATCTGTAAATTACTATACTTCGTTNTAAAACATAAAATTACCTTATTTTTGGTTAAACTGGAGTTTTAATTTAATATATCTGTAAATTACTATACTTCGTTCTTAATTTATTTGAATTAAAAAAATACGTGGAGAAAATAGGCGTGTTGGTAATAAATGCCTAGTAAGAAATAGTTCTTATGCAAAATATTATTAAAGTGAGCGCGCACGAACGCAGTGCGTTGTCTCTGTGGAGCAATTTTCTGGACTCGGTTAAGCTAAGTTTGCATGAGGCGGAGGAATATCCTGGAAGTAGAACTATAGCAGGGCGTCAGAAAAGTTGGAAGTAACAGTAAATGGATTACATGAAAATTTATGTCTGTTAAGGGTCCTGTGCTGAGATATCGCCTGTGAATTCAACGCTTGAGCGTGTACGTATATCTCAGTAATTTTTTTATTATTTACACTTGAATCCAGCACAGAAAGAATATTGTAAACATTTCGTCTTAAACGTAGCGTTTTCACATCGGCAGCCCAAGGTCATTTGCCTCTGTTTGGTGTCGTCTGGACTCCAAGATACTCAGTTTTGCTATTTTATAAACTAATTACAAGAAAATTTTTTTTTTTTCAAAAAAATATTGATTTACTTTAGTTTTAGTTTTGTTTTCCACGGCTGAGAAGTTGCATATGTGTCGGTAGAGAAAATGAACTACAACGGTTTCTCAGTTAACTATAATATTCCATTTTACTTCCTGATGGATGTTGCAATTTTATTAATAACCACGTAACGGTACCGAGTTTTGTCGATCACGATTGTGAAACCCTCGTTTAAACAGCGTAATAAGAAAATAAACCAAGCCTTGAATGACCGTACAGTAATTTTCCATTATTGACTACTTTTTTTTTTTTAATGCATTGATGTAATTTTTATATTTACTAATAAACATTATTTATCCTCTATTGTTATTGCAATAAATTTTCGAGTGGAACAACTATCACGGACGGCACACTCGTAGCCGAAAAACGCCGGGGAAAAGCCTAAAGCAGGCGGGCCCCTTGACGAGAGCTCAGTTTTCTAATGCGACCTGTTTCAAAAGACAAGAGTCGGAGTGAAGCTCTGCATAAATATTGTCCATTCACGGTTACTTCAAATTTTTCTGAGGTCCTGCTAAAGTTCTAATTCCAAGATATTCCTCCGCCACATGCAAACGAAGCTTAATCTACTTAAAAAAAATTACACCGAACGGACAGCGCACCGCATTCGTGCGCGCTCAGTGAAATCATATTTTGCATAAGGACTATTTCTTACTAGGCATTACCAACACACCTATTTTTCATACAGTTTTTGATCATATTAATCATAAATAAAATATTATAAACTATAGATCAAATATGTATAAGCAAAAGTTCAAGTCATTAAAAAATAAGGTACTTTAATGCTAACACAAGTATATCTTCCTTGTGATACTAGACATATAGCCTATAGGAAGAAACCAAACGCATTATATATGGGGTGATTTTTCGAAGGTTAAATTCAAAAAGTGTGAAGAAACGGTTAATAGACTATATAAATAAATCCAAGACGGAGCTGTATCTACTTAAGTTATTGTGCAAGCGTATACTTTCATCTGTACGCATCGCTAATTGTTTGTTACATGTGATTTATATGTTTTACAGGTAAATACATACCCGCACTTGGCCACTACATTCACCTGAATAATCCAAAAGCCAGCGTGCGTATAAACTTGAAAGGTAATCACTATTTGTTTATTTACACTTGTACGAGAACTACGGGAGGTATCAATTTCTTCAAATAAATATGTTTTAAGCACGAAATACTAGCTAAGATAGTCTAAAATTTACAAAACCATATCTAAAAAAATAATAATAATAATAATAAAAAAAAAAAATTAAAATGGTTGGTGTATGCGTATCTTGTTGAAAAATGAAATTCTAAGTTGCTGAATGTTTAAAGATTAATGGATGATTTTAAAATTAATTATACTGCTTGACATATAGGTAATCAGCAAATAAAAGTTCATGCATTTTTGGAAAAAACGTTAAAAATATGCTAAGTTTTTATATTTAATATATATGGCCTGTTATTTGGGGATCACATATGTGTCACGTGTTAGCCTATGGCATTAGTTTATGTTGTACATTTTTCAATTTGCACAATTGTTTTGCGCAGGTCTGGCTATAGGTGATGGTGCCGTCGATGGCATAAACATGCTGCAGTACAGTGATATCGCGTACCAGTGGGGACTCGTTGACAACAGTACCTGGCAAACAATGCGAACATTTGAAGACCTCACCGTACAGCACATTCAAGCTGGAGAGTACAGACTTGCCGTGGATGTAAGCATGTGACGAACCCTGATTCATTACCGTTTCCACACGTGCTCGTTGTCAAAGTGGTACAGCTGGGTGCAAAGAATACTGAAGTAGGAACGAATCAATGAAATAAATACGTAATCACTTCTTTGGCTCGTGGCGCTATCATATGGTGAGGTAATTAACTTACAGTCAGAAATTACTCCTTCTTCCCCCATGCCTCATGCTTATATTCTGTCGTAGCCAACCATGGCCGACCATATGTTCGACTATCTCAATGCCCCGTTTTCCAATTACACAAACGCGGACACATATCACGGAAGCTGACAACGTAAAAACACTCCTTGTTTACTGTCCCGAGGAACGTAAGCCTACTAGGATTCATGCGGATGAATGCAAGAAAACTGGCCAACCTCAACTTTTCCGTGACTGTGAATCTGTGTAGCCAATAGGAATTAAAATTTCAGTTTTGAACCATACGAAAAATACTGAGTTTAGATACTCTTGCAGAAACTTGACTATTAACGTCAGTGGTGAAGGAATCTTGGGCTCCAAATTTCCCCCAGAATGTCGCGTAAGAAGAAAAATGCCCGCATTTTTTTTGTAGATAACATTAATGATCTGTCCCAGTCAAGAAATTATAATCTGTGTGTGCGGATTAAAATACTGGTTGAGTGATGCGCAACTTCAGAGTCTATCAAACTGTGGTACTGATTCCATTCTGTCGTCGGGCTGAAATACTCGACTCAAGTTGGAAGTGTAGGGTTTGACCTAGCCTGGCTGCACCGGAAGAGGTTTTACATCCAAAATACTATTGAATTATATTGCAGTTGTTTGCAATGGAACTGGACATGTCTAGGACACAATCTTTCACACTGTTATTTAAGACCGCTATTAACAATCTGTGTACTATAACCGGTAGCAATAGAACACGTTCATGCAATACGTAAACAGAAGACTGAAGTTAACTTCTCTTCTTCCTGCTATTAATTCAACCACTGTTCCACAAATTACTCCGAATATGTGTCACAATGCCAAATGGTTGTGTAGTATATTAACGGTTTCTTTTCGCTTTTTCGAATCAAACCTTTGAATGTATGATGTGTTTGGTTTTTTCCTAAATATGTCGCGTGTCCCAATCTTTTTATACTTGTGCTAACATAAAAGTAACTTATTTTTGGATGATTGAAATTTCATTAATTTTTTATATAAAAATTACAATATTTCATTTAAAATTTACATCAGCAAAACAAAGAGAAAAGCGATGTGTTGGTAATGCTTAGTAGGAAACACTTCTTATGGAAACTATTGTTACACTGAATGCGCACGAATGTGGTGCGTTGCCCCTGTGGTGTAATTTTCTAGAACCGGTTAAGCTTTGTTTGTATGCGGCGGATGAATATTCTGGAAGAAGAACTTTAGAAGGACTTCAGAAAAGCTGGAAGTAAGCGTGAACAGCCCACACACAAGGTATCACACGTAAACAACTTGAAACCATAGAGTGAGTAGAAACTTACAAAAATGCAGCTGGTAACTACGCTCTGTTAAGTTCAACGTGTAAACTTTTGTAATGGCCAAACCCTAAAGGAGAAGTAGACAGATTTTCGTACTATGCGTATGCCCCCGATGTTGACTCACAAACTGCTTTCAGAATTGTCAAAATCACACCATCAAAGAGAGTAATAGAAATTCGTTCACATTTTATTTTTCCATCAGATCACTTCTATTGTGTTGGTCCGTACGTACTATATTGCTTCTGGATCAAAATACAGACAGGGAAAGTATACGTACTATAATTANAAAATTTTTTAAAAAAAAAAAAAAAAAAAAAAAAAATACAGTTTACGTTGTTTTAATGGTACTATCGAAAAAATGTAGTCCAATGCTGGAACGTGGAAACGGCTTACTCCGCAGCTGACATGCGCACTCCAACACATATTTATTCTAAGGAATGAACGAAATTAGGGTTTCTACAGCTGTGATAGCCAATCCATTTAGCTCACGAGGATGTGACTCACGGCCAGGGGTATTTTACACCCATGCATGGGACATGGTAAAATACTACTGCGACAAAAAAAAAAGTATTTTGTTTTGAGTTTTACTGTGCAAACATTTTGATGTGTAAAACGCAGTAGAGTATTAAAATAACGGGATTTCTCTTTTTCTTTTTTTCCCTCTAGACGGTGAGTGATTCTCTAGGGACCCTGACGACGAAGTCCGGAGTGGGTACGTACAACCTGCTGACGGACAGCGACGCCATCGACAACCACTACGCCAAGCTGTTCGAGACAGGAAGCGTGCGCTCGGCCATACACGTGGGCAAGCAGAAGTACTACCCGTCCAGCGGCACGGTGTACGACCGCCTTCTGGAGGACCTCATGCAGTCGGTGATGCCTTGGGTGGAGGAGCTGCTGGACGCCGGGTACCGCGTCGTGTTCTACAACGGCCAGCTGGACATAATCGTCGGGTACACTCTGACGGTGAGGATGATCGAGAACCTGAGGTTCAACGCGGCGGAGGAGTACAAGACGGCCAGGAGGAATGTGTGGAGGGTGGACGGCCGAGTGGCTGGCTACACCAAGACAGCGGGAAACATGACCGAGGTGATGGTGCGCGGCGCAGGGCACATGGTCCCTGCCGACCAACCAGCAGTCGGCTTCAACCTCATATACAGCATCACCAGGAACACGCTGAAGTGAAGTTACATACATGTCGTTATCTGGATGTGAATATGTGCTGTACAAGTAATAAAATCATCAAAAAATGCGGCTTTGTTTGTACTTTATATCTGCTATTTATTGTAGTTAGAAACGAGGCGTGAGTAAACTAGAAGCGTTAGTCTCTCTACAGCTGTGTTTTGTCAGCATTACAAGAATGAGAACTATGTGAATGGAATTTCCCTGACTACTGTTTATTTTTTGGGGAAAAAAACACTTGTTCTAACGACTTTTTCTTTCAATTCTGTTATGAGATGACGTGAGAAGTGTACATTTGTTTTTTTTTGGAAAGTAAATGTGGGAAGAAGCCCAGCGACGATTAAATCCGACTGAAAAAGTCAGGACTTGATGTATCCATTATCGCTTTCACTTGACGTGATTACAAACATTCACAGTTACACAACAACCGCAGTTCAGTAGGAACAGTACGCCAGCGAATAAGTAGCCATTCCTCGCTCTACCACTGTTACAGAAGATAATTACTTAGTATTATTTTTTATTTGATGCTAGAGCAAATTGTTTGAGTCACGCGATTTTTTTTTTTCAATTTTCTCGGATGATAGGCCTGTGCGATATTGCAATATATCGATCACTAAACAATATTTCTGAAATATCGCTACTTCGATATGGTCCAAAAGCGTATAACCATATATCACATATTATTATATTAGCGATATGCGATCTGAGCGAAATTAGCGACGTACAATGTTTATGATGTGCCATATTTGCGAAGTTAATATGGCCAATGCCTGTGTTGAGGGATTTGGGCGGCTCTTGACATCGAGGTCTTGAGAGTCGATGAGGGCGAAGTGAGGCGAATATGGAGCAGCACCGGAATGAAAGGGCGGAGGAAACAAGAGATCCCCGAGAAAACCCGCCGATCAGCGGCATCGTCCGTCACGATTTCCACTTGCGAAAATCCGGGAGTGACCCGGCCGGGGATTGAACCCGGTTCGCCTTGGTGGGAGGCGGGTAGGCTGACCGCTCAGCCACCACGGTCCCACCAATACTTGTGATGCTGGTATTTGCTATACCAATATAAGCGATATTTGCGATATATCGCCAACGATTTTCAATACTCTCTAGGAGCTATGTACCGCACCGATACCGATATGTTCAATAAGTTTCTATACGATATTGAAAGTGGATGTCGCACAGTCCTATCTCTGATAACATACTGAAGGATAAGTATATTCAGCTCTTTATCCTTAAGCATGCTACCTACCAAGTCTCCAGTCACGGAGTTGAAATGGGTAATCGATGTTAAATAAATTCCTTCTCAATGTATCAATTTTGTAGATATCAGTTTTAAACAAAAATATCCAACGCAAATTTCTCAGAGAATACTGTTACCTTAAGAAATGTTCAAAAATTACTCACAATTTCTTTTGTAAAATAATATAAATTTTTTCAGAAATGTGATTACGAACAAAAAGGTTTGTGTTCACATTTCTGAGAAAATTGCTTTTGTCTATTGATGTATATATATGTATATATATATATACATTTTAAGAATAGTTAAAATACATTAAAAAATATCTTTCCTTGAGCGTCCATCCAGACCTCATTTTCTTTCTTAAATCGTTTATAAATTTATTTTAACATTCCACTTAAATAGGTTAAAGTATGTGTGGTTCATTTTTTAGTACACAACCTTTCCTAATTACAGCAGAACCTCGTTAATTCGGATAAGTTGGGACCGGAGCCAGTCCGGGATAACGAAAATCCGGGTTAACAGGATAACGTGGAAAAGAAATCAATGAAAGACGACATACTTACATAAAATTACCTTTATATCGAGTCACAATGTATAGTCCTAGCCAACACGCGCACTCACTCTACAGTACAGTGCAACTGTGTGAAGGGGGCCGCGGTGGTGTAGTGGCTAGACTACTTGCCTCCCACCCAGGAGAGCCAGGTTCGATTCCCGGATTTTCACATGTGGAAATCGTGCCGGACGATGCCGCTGGTAGGCGTGCTTTCTCGGGGATCTCCCGTTTCCCCTGCCCTTGCATTCCGACGCTGCTCCATACCTGCTCCACCCTCATCGGCTTTCAAGACGTCGATGTTAAGAGCCGCCCAAATCCCTTGTCTCACTTACTGTGTTCACCAATTAAAACAATAACTCTGTCTGTAATTCTCGCACAAAATGCGTTTTTACTTTATAAAAGTTTTTGTTTGTAAATTTTAGCTTATACTGATTATTGTGTAAGGCTTCTTCACCATCATTTTTTTTTATTCTTTTTGATTTGTTTTTTTGAATCGGCCCGGATTATCCGGAGATATGAGTTGTCGCATGCAGGTTTAGGGATTAGGGAACGCCGTTGGCTCACATCCATCACCCCCTCACACCACCCCCGCCTCGCGCACTTCGCTAGGCACCTTCTAGATGGCATGTGGTACCACAGGCAGGTGGAAAATTCCGGTACACGTGGAGCTGAAGTGTAGGCCTTCCCCCTTCACCCCCTTCACCCCGGACACCTCTCGCCCACCGCGAGATCTGTGGAGTGCAGGGCTTTTTCGAGTTATCAGCAAATTATCACGTGTAGTTCGCCTGAACGCAGAAAATACGCACCACGGAAGAAATACTGACGAGCTGTATTGGTGC
>NQII01001043.1:24764-36247 GCA_002778355.1 Clitarchus hookeri
CTAAGGAAAAAGACACCACAGCTGGCCCCCTCGACATAGGGAAGGGGAACCGTCAGGGTGGGAGGAGAGAGTCGGGAAATGCCGCAGCCGGGACACAGAATCGCCCGTCTGCCCCGGCATAATTCAAAGGGTGGAACCAATTTTAACATTAAGCGATCTGAAGCCGGGAACACACGCACCTCTGATAGGAGTCCGCATAAATAACCAGGAGCTTAGGGCAGTACTGGACACGGCCGCAACAGGCAATTTCATCAAAAGCCAGCTGCTAACTCCCGAGCAGAAAAGCCAGATAAAGGAAAACTCCAGAATAATTCAAATGGCCCAGTCTGAGTCACGACTGACCATAGACGGAGTTATTACATTGCCAGTGTCCACAGAGGTGGAAACAGTACAAACTGAATTTTTTTGCGCACCACATTTAGTGGAGGAGATTATCCTCGGGGCAACATTGGCTAACCAGCCAAAATTGCATAATTGACTGTGGACAACAGCGCCTATATCTGGGCAAGCGGGATAGGATGGCCATTAACTGGGAAACCCCAATAAACACATAACAATTACAAGAAATTTGTAATGAAGAGGCAAACCACCATGTCTTCAGCAGTGTACCAAAGCGAGATGAGTTAGAGTTAAAAAGGACTAACCTAACGTGGTTATACTGTACTTCGTATGGTTTACGAGCAATGTGGCTGTCACTGGCGCAGCATGTCCTGCCCATTAATAAATCAATAATGCTGTTACCAATAACTGTAACTAAAAAAAAAGTTTCGGGTATAAATAACGCACTTCTGTTTAATTGAGAGTTAAATATTTTATCACAGATTTTTAGCACCTGAGCTCGTGATCTCTTCAAATTTCGCACTACTATACTCAACTGCCAACGATCAACTTTTACGAGGTGTTTTTGATCTCATGTAATGATTACATAAAGAGGATTCACCTTCCGTTATTCCTAGTTTGTAAGTTGGAGAATTAATCGACGTGTTAAATTCTGCGTTTTTGTTTATTGTATACTCTTATCGCTCCTGGTAATGTGGTTTATAAATTACTGTAACCTTTAATTAGTATATCAGTTTACATCTTCCTAGAAGAGAAAATTGAAAGATTGTGGTTTGGATATACGATTATATAAATAGAGACCCAGAATTTCGAAAATTCATTTGAGAACATGATGGACTTCAACCACATGTACATTTTAGAATTTGCCCTTTCTAAACCACAATCGGTTCTCAATGCCTCGCTGTTAAGAGCCGCCCAAATATCTTCACACACTTACTAAACCACAGTTTAATAAGCACGCTCCTGGAAACTTTCGACCAATCACGAACCCGCAAGGAAACGTAGGACCAGATACCGTGCTACCTGGTCCGGTGTTAAACTGTACCAACAGCCAATGAAAAACAAACTGAGACTCGAGTACACAAACTATTGTGCAGTCTAGCTTGTTGCTGAATGAATCAGCGAAATTTCAGTGCCTGTACACATTGCATAAGAAACAGGCAAGATTAAAATTGTTATATTTCCGACATTAAATAACGTTTTAAATGTGAAATAAAATGAAACCATCTCTTACAAACCATTCGTTTCCATACATATGGATGCATCCTTGTTTTATTTTCTAAAGGCAACAGTGAATAAAATCCAACACTTAAAAAATTAAGAATCTTTATCACCACTGGGTAAAAAAAACCTTTACAAATAAATAACAATGTGTTTTCGCGAAAATAAAAGTCGAATTGACATATTGTAGACTCTGTTATACTTACCATCAATTCAAGAATTCACAAATTTCGTTACAGTAACAATTTTACGTACGCATAAAACTATATTGTTTAATATAGAACAAATATGGAAAATATGTATTCTGATATAATTATAAAGTATCGAAATAGAGAATATTATAATTTTGTACACCTTATAAATTGTATTTACGGCATTATAAAAATAAAAGTCACCAAAAATTTAAGAACAGTGTATAATAACATATTTTTTATGATAATGAAATATTTATTATTCAGTTATTTTTAGAGATTATGAAATATTAAATCTTTATATTGGAAACTTTTTGTAATAATGTTCCTACTTTTAACTTAATCACAGACGCTATTAGAAAATGTGTTCATATACTGTACGTTTAATTTTTGTTTGTCTACAAAGTAATACAAATGTCAACTACAAAATATATGCCTTAGATTTCGTATGTCAAACAAGTAATACATTTAAAAGGTGTTGAAAACACTTTGGGGTTTCTGTGGTATTAGAGATAATACAATATAAATGCGCGATTTTACTTAAAAATTCATAATTTGTAACTCTCTTAGTATTTTTAAAAAATTGGGCAGATTTGAGATATCTTACAAAAATCATAATGGTATTGAAATGAACTTTCTTTGAATAACGCAAATTAGTTCGAGAATTTAAATATTTATAAATACTTTATTCTCTAAAATTCTCAAGTGAAGAAAATTTAAAATTTGTTAGTTAATTAGAAATATTTATTTTAATTCTAATACATTGTTACTTTTTAACAAATATAATTTTTGGGGTAGAATATGCAATAAACAGATAATGTAATATAAAAACTCTTTACAAAAGCGTTAGTAATGGAAATGTTTTCCAATTAATAGAAAATTTTAAAATCATTCTTAAAAATTCTAAACCATTAAAATTTTAAATTTATTCAAATTGATAAAATATCTAACATTATATCAACGGTATAAAATGGGAGATGATAAGCAATATATTACAGCACGATGTATACTTAACAAATGAATTTAATTCGAGTTTGATGAGTACTAAGAATAACACACTATCGTGGCTATGTATTGTCGCGTGTGTTTAAGGAAAAACACAAGTACACCGAGAACTTCGCGGAAACAGACTTTTGGGTCGAACTATAGCGTACCTGTGAGATCTATTTGAAAAGTTTCATGCAATGAATCTCTCCCTTCAGGGAGCCAACATGCACACTTTGAAATTTATGGAGACGATTTCTGCGTCCAGAAAAATGTACAGCTGCGGAGAAGAAAAATATGTGAAGACGGTGGCCGAGTTTGTTCCCTATTTTTGCAGCAATTTGTGACATCCAAGGAAGTAGATTTATGTTCTAACACGAGATCTCTTTCTGAATATCACATATTCCAACTTATAAACTGGCTTGAGAAATGTTTTCAATAAAATATTATAGAGAAGTTTTCATGGATTCAAGACCCTTTCAAGGACAAACTTCCATCTCATTTTACTTGTATAGAAGAGAAAAGTGACAATTGGCTGAAGGTAAAATTTGTAAATATGAGACTGAGTTTAAGCTATCCGTGTGATATGAATATCTGATGCTAAGTGGTAAATCTCAGCTTCTGATTCTATATCACATTTGTGTGAAGCTGGGTTTTAGGTGGTCGCTGTGATCGAAAGCGAGTATCGTGCGAAAATCAACGTGGAGCAGGAAACGAAGGCGTCTGTGTCCAATTTGATTCCCCAATTTGAGAAGATGAGCAATGAACAACAGGTTAACCCATTAAGTAGATTTACTTATGAAATCGTGTGACTGTTTATCAAAACATGTAGTTATTTCCTCCTTATTTGCTTGTGATTTCAAATTATTTATTTTTCCCCAATTGTAAAAGCACTGCAACTGTTTGGTAGACATAGCACGTTCTGACTTGTGCCATGGAAAAATCCCTTTACACAAAGTGTGCCATGAACTGTGATAGACTGATCACACAAGAGAATACACCGATCATACTCATTTACCGAAAAAAGAAATCGCGGTTGTGACAACAACAAATGAAAAATACATTAAAATGGGAAGAAAAACAAAGCCCTGTTTTGATAAACTATAACTGGGCAATATTTAAGGGTGAATTGTGGCGTATTCCACACAAAGGTCGTGGTTCAAAATTAGGAAAAAATATTTGCTGGTTAGCAGCAATTTGCAAACTTATACTTTATGTAATTGGTTTTCACTAACCGGTGAAAGTACTTTTTCTTAAAAAAGTTATTCCAAAGTCATTTTTTTAAAATTCAGTTATGAGATGCCGTAAGAAGTACACATTTTTTCCTTGTGGAGAGTAAAAGCAGGAAGAAGTCCAGCGACGATAAAATCCACCTGTAAAACATCTAACATGTATTATCTATTAGGGCCATCACTCGACGTGCTTATCTATTAGGGCCATCACTCGACGTATTTCAACACGCCCATGAGTGTCACAATGTCTGCATTGCAGTAGGACCAACACACCAGCGAGTAAGTAGCCGTCCCTTGCTCTGTACCGCCTTAAACGCACATCATTTATTGATTATATTTTTATTATAGATGATAGCACATTATTTGGGTCAAGCGAATCTCTCATGGAATCAAAGAGGACCTGGGTATGTGCCTGGGGGAATCTCCACAAAGCATCAACCGTGGTTGCTGGAGGACCATGACAAACAAGTAACCGATTAACCATATCCCAGACATGTTCGATTGGCCGACATGTCAGGCGAGCGTGCAGGCCAGGGAAGCTGTGGTACTCGTCACTGAAGAAGGCTTGCACATTCCTCACCACACGTGTCAGGGCATTGTCCTGCTGAAATTGACACGTGGAGTTGCCTGAAGAAAGGACAGTACCTCGGTCTCTAAAACCTCTCTGATGTAGCGGTTGCTGTTCGGATTGCCCTCAATATTTAGGGGTCAAGATCCCACGTTGTATCCAATGGCGCTCCACACCATCGCACTGGGCGTTTGTCCACTATGCTGCTCTGCAACGCAGGCTGCCAAGAGCATAGAACGAGTTTGATTATCGCGTAGATGTCGTTCGAGCCGCTCATGGTGGTCACATTGAACATTTATGAATGTATAGAAAACAAACTTCACGGTCTCACGGTTCATCTGATTGGTCAATCAAGATTGTAGATTGCTTGGTTTTGATATTATAGACCTTCAAAGTTGGGGTATTCTTTTATACTCATCCTGCGTTTCAGATATAGGCTATTCACAGCTAATTGGTCACTTTTGAAATGAACCGTTGAAAACATCACAGTTCCTACCTGTACATATCTTAACGAGCTCACTGACTGGCAAGCAGCAAGTATAACATAAGTAACGACAGAGAAAAAGTAGTTCCATATCTTAACGCTGTATTGAATGTGCTAGGTAAACGTTTGAGAGTTCTGAAACAATTTCTTTTGGTTCCAATTTTTTTAATGCTCACTAAGCGTAAAAATTTGAAAATCTGTTAAATGTTTACTTTTCTAACAATTAGACAGTTTAAGTTGACCGACCCGTGAATAAAGTGATCAGACCCATGGCAATCTTAATCTTACGTTCTCACGGAGCGGGAGAACCCGTAGGGAACCCCACCACTACACGACAGTGAACTTCAACTCCCCTTCTTTCCATTCCACTCGTTAAAGCAACATGAGTCTTACCAAAAACCTTCAAGCATCAGAGTTTACATATCACAGTACAAACAAATAACGCAGTCGCAATAAATCGCGAAAATTCAACCATCCTCTGATATGAATTGGAATACAAGATAATTAACCCCCAAAATTGGCCGAAATGATTAAAGAAACTGTTAATTTTCTTGTCTTTTATCTCTGGGCTTTTTTTTTCTTCATAAACTGCCCATATCAAAATTACAAGCATTATAAAAATACAAACAGCCAAACAGGCTATAAAATACGTTAGAAATATAATGTTTGTTATGAAAATTACAGGAAGTTACATTTGATGATGGGCTCCCTTAGCAATACAAACTTAACCCGAATATTACAAAATTGTAAAATTAGCTACAGAGTATATAAACAAAGTTATCGTAAAATTTTTGCTTTAAATACCCTATAAAATGTCCTCATAAAACATGGCACGATATGCCTTCTGCCAAGTTATAATTTTCTCATCGTGAGGCCCCTGTCCATCGCTCCCCAAGACGAAAGATAACCCCTTTTACAGTCGGGAAATACGTTGACCAGGGTGTTGAGGAACATCCCAGATGGTGTCATTGTGGTTCGAGTCCAGTAACATTCAAATAATGANTAAAATCTTGATGACATAGATGTTAGCGTCGGACGGTTGCTAGACGCCATCCATACACGTTGGAAGGTTATGAGCATCGGTGGGGTGAGGGGTTGTGGGCAGCCTCGAGCCTCCACGCCGACAGTCTGCACTCGCCTGCCAAGCCACGCACCCGCATCGACACCAACGTCCACGACGACTTATGTCTAACGGGTCACCAACTAGGTAAGCCTCAGCTCTCCCTCGTCGATCTATCCACGTGTGAGGACGTACAATTTCCTGCGCTGATGTTAATGCTGTATGTACGGTGTTCAAGCACCGTTACAATGTATGATGGAAGAATACACAATGTGGATAGAACTAGATCTTGCAGGGCTTTCAGGACTGCTCAGTTGTCCGCGAATAACCCTTATGTGCAAATAACTCAGAACGACACAACGATAAAAATACAAAAGAAAACAGTGGCAAAAAAATACGGATATACGCGCAAAACTGGATGACATGTAAATTCCACGGACGAGTACAGAGAGAGTTGAAACGAGAAAATAAGATCTTTCAAACGTGTTCAATTAACTGCTGTACCATTCATCAAAGTTGGCAATAGAAACACATTTGTCAAATGACGAGCCTACAGCCCACAAAAGTTCTCTGAGAAGTTTGCCGATTCAGTTGCCACCGAATGTTAGTACGGATGAAGCCGTCTCGACACACGTGCAGTGGGCGTTTTTTTTTCAAACTTTAAATTCTTTCACGGTGGATTTGTCAAATAAAGCCAAAGCCAAAAGAGTAGATGCGAGACAAATACCTAACTATAATAAACAATAATAGACTGGGAAATGCTCCCTCATTTCCTGAACATTACATTTACAAATTCCTCATTTATTATATAAGATCACATAAATGATATCTGTGCGAGAATTTAATTATTATTTATATTATTATCATCAGTACTATTTCATATGCAAGCAAGTTGCCCAAGTCATCACCCCCCCCACCCTAAATTCAATCCGATTCCGACGCCTCTGAAAGGAATAAGCAAATGACAAACGAGAAATATTCATGTACAAAACAGTTTTAGCAAACGTGCATGGTGTATGAGAATTTGGCCCTCCATAAACCAAATGTAAGTATGATGGACTTTCCCCTAACAATCAAATATTACACACACATGTCTCTTTACAAGTGGAATTCAGTTATACAGTACAAGGCAACGATTTATTTAGTTTGAATACATAAAACTGTAAATGTTAGCACATTTCTTTAAAATATCGCTTCGAATAAACTGGCTTTGGTATAGTTTATCGCTTCTGTCCACCCTACTCAGTTTTAGGACTATAAAAAGCAGTTTGTACCACCACACATAACTCAGAACTTCTTTCTCTCGTCGAGAGGACGTAGTGAAAATTATGGGATGTTGTTCTAGTGGTCAACAATTTTTATCAGCTATCATGGCACATGGAAAGATTAAATCACTTGCAGCACTCGACAAAGATACCGAGCTTGCATGCCTGCCTAAAGAATTCCTTCTCGCATATGCACGACACGAAATAAAATCCGTCTACAAACACCTACCTGTCTATCTGCAACAGGATGAAGTGATTCTTGGCTGTCTCTCATGCCTAGAATGTTTTCAAGGTAGTGCTACGGTTACAGGCACACTAAATCCCAGGAGCAGGTGTAAGACAATGATTATCCGGCACGTATTTTATGGTATACAAATCTAAAAAAGCCGTTTTAGTCATTTTTGCAGTTCTCAGAAATTGTATTTCTATTGTGCGCGATGCTTTAAAGGCACTCAGCAGTCCTCGTCTGAAATTAGTGTAGTTTTCGTACATCAGCTTATTGGACGCACGCCCAATAGTTCCTTTGTAAAACGTGTACTCCAAACTCACTGCAACGAAGTTCAAGCATCAGGAAGGCGAGCACCTTAACGCTAGCCTCTAGACCTTATCGTTTGAAGATATTCCACGATACAAGTTACTAAAATGTGTCCCCTTCTCACGGCTGAACAAACATTTTGAGAGGCTATAAATGTTTAGCAAAATTCACTGTTGGCTAAATAGTTTTTGTTTACATTTAGCTCTGTTTTCTTTAGATCTATTGTATTTTCATTGAAATGTATTGTCGACTTTCACAATATATAAACATTTCATATCTATTCATATTCTGCGGCATTACTACATTAATGTAGGTGGAAAAAGTTGTATAATTTTAAATGTTCAATAACGTTTTTTGTATATATTTTGTAATGAAACAGAATTTTCGACTTCCTATGTGAAGTTATTTCTGCTCAGCTGCACCTGCCTTAAATCTGGATATTATATTAAATGGTAGTCTTTACGTAAAGCTGCATACGCACATTTCCACAAGGAATACTTACAAGGCAATGTGCAGACACCACACGATGCCAAACGCACCGTAGTTCCAAGGGTACATGATAGGAGGCACCGGTGTCATTTAAGCTCCTCGATGAGAACGTCGATAAGATACGTCAGGCGTGATGGGTTATATACACAAGGACACCTCAGACTGTACGCTAAACAACGAAACTTCTTGACCTGCCAGCTCCTCGCCGAACTGCTGAAGGTTCGTTCCTACTCACTTTACTACAAGCTAACATGGAGTTAGTTGCATTAACATTGTGTTGCCGTTATGTTCAGGTATAGATCGCGGAGTCCTGTATTTAGATTTAACTAAGAGAGACGCAAATGTAAATTTTCCACCCGAGAAGATGATCCGACTTCAACATAACGTAAAGGTACCATAGCATTGGCCGATCGGATTCAAATGACGATTCATTTCTTCTACTTTCCGAATACAATTTTATTTCTACAAATTACCTTATTGATAGCATATTGTGTATTACGTCACTATTGCAACTGACGTTGAAGTTACAATTTAGAGTGTGTATTGGTTGATAAATAAAATAACGCTTTCAAAAGCTCTGTAATTAAAAATAATATGTAGGTGCAAATTTGTATCAACTTATGTTACAGATGAGAGTATCTATGTATGTAGAGGCAAATGTTTTCAGTTTTATAACAACTGCTCATATGCATTTTAAATTGCAAATATACACACGTATGCACTCACTAGCTTTCATTCCTATTCCAGATAGGCATATTTGATAGCACTTAATTACAACCTAGTAAAGACGAACCTTTCTTAACTCGAAAAGTAAACTCAGCTACAACTAAAAGAATTTTCACATAGTTAACGCAAAGCTGACATAACGACCCCCATGTTAACTTTATTGTGATCCGGACTATTAAGTATGAAATAATTGTTTACTTCTTTAGCATAAATAATACACCGTTCGAGCAAAATGTATATATTTGACCGAAGATTCTTGGCTGGTTCTTGATTTCCTTTAGTTACGATTTCTTCAATGAATCTAAAGCCGGTACAATTTTCTTCGTGCTAATAGTTGCATTGCTATGACATACAGCAATTTCTTTCCTTCATAAGCGAGCGGCACGCTGACTGTAGTTGTTACTTTTAATTAAATTACGACGATATCTTATTATTGCCATTTTTTATTGTGATAATCTCTATGCATGTGCTCTACACCTCTCCTGTATGCATATCAACACACGGGAAATTTATGAATAGTTAGAGAAAGCGGTATTTTTCCGCATGGCAACATATAACGTTAGTGGTTTACGAATGAGAGCTAAGGTATTCTGTACAGAGATAACACAATTCTTCCTATTTACGATTATTCCAAGAAACAGTTTTCGTTGTTTACAAGTAAGATAAAAAAAAAAACGTTACTGTTTTTCAAAAAAAAGACGACAAAACTAAAATTTCGTAAAATATAGATAACGTATGTAAAACCTTTTTGTGTGCGCCAGAACCTCTTCTTTCGTTTTACAACTGGGTTAAAGATTTTCTTTAATTGAACTAGAATATTTATTCATAAATGGGTTATACTGCAATCTTAAAGATAGCTTGCAGAAAATAACATACAAAATAGATTGTGGAAAGGATATAAAATTATATTAAGATATAAAGATCAATTTGTTACTTAAAATTCACATTTCTATATATGAAATATAATTTCAATGAAAAGTAGAAGTAATTGTATAAGTTTTGTTAAGAACTAAAATTACAGCAATATTCAGTTAACACTCTAACGATAACATTACGTGTTAACGTAAGTACAATTTTCGAAAACCTCGGATAACCTCATTTATGGCCTGCTTTGATTTTAAGTATGTAATTACTAATATATTTGATAATTTTAATGATTAACGTAACTGCTGTCAGAACGGGCATTTTATTATCCTAACATTTATTTAACATATATTTCAAACTATTATATAAACGTTTCCAACTGCAAAATTTAGCAGAAAAAGGATAGTTTATGTATGTCAAAATGCACACTAAAAATTATCATTAAGTCAATAGACTAAGAAATGGCTTCACTCATATTTTTTTAGAAAATATTTATGAAGTAGCTTTTATATTTTAAATGATAAAATAATTTACAGTGAAAAAAAATTCCCCAATTTATTGAATTGTTGCGAAACGCCTACCCGAGAGCGACGACCATGTCCGTTGCTTTGAGAGGTCCAAGACAACGAGAATCCACCCTCACAGCGATACTTTGGCAGAGCAAGACTTCCATCTTGAAGCATTGCAAGGAAGCCGAGGAAGAAGAGACGACAATTGTACTCAATAGTACAAATATAAATTCAGTTTTTCCAAAGTACATCAGACAATTCATTACCTTCCACGACAACCTGCCACATGTGAAATGTTAGGTAGTACAATAACCGTGCTTACGAACTAACTATATAGAAAGAAACTTCTGGAAATATATGAAAGTAAGAATCAATATAATAAAACCAGAAGTTACTTTCATAACTAATGACTCTACTTTCCTCAACATGGATGCAATTAATTTGTAAATATGATCTTAAAAGCTGAGTTGGTAGTCAGGACTCGTCGTCTCTTGGAAAGCAATATAATTATACATGAAAAAAGAATATATGCAACAGTAGTACGACAATTACAAATACACTCGTGCCTTACCAGAGACTCGAATTAAGAAAACTTAGTATATTAAGTTAGTGTGCATTCAACTGCATTACGGGAGTTGGATAAGGATCATCATATTAGTGTTTAATAACTTGATACCTGCCAAATGCTGAAGTTTGGAAGTAGGTATTGATTCTGCTCTGCGGCATGAGGCGCCAGCACTTGATGCTAGCCCTCAGTGATAGGGCGTACGAATACTGTTGTCTCTAGGTCCAATTTACTAATTAACATACACTTTATACGGGTGTTCACATAATCGAGTTTTATTGTTGNTCTCTAGGTCCAATTTACTAATTAACATACACTTTATACGGGTGTTCACATAATCGAGTTTTATTGTTGCTTGAAAAGGTTAACTGGTACATGAACTCACGAGACAAAACTCTCCTCCCCTTTTCCTATGTAGGCTACGTATGGTTTGACGCCGCGACTGGCGTCG
>NQII01001043.1:36344-65043 GCA_002778355.1 Clitarchus hookeri
GTCTGACTGACTTTTCTCGGATTCTTCCCGCCGCACGTCCCGTTTGACGGCCTCCGACTAAGGTCGACGTCGTGATGCATTCTCGATCCTCGACTGACACCGGCTGACTGACTGACTGCTCGATCCGCGACTGACTGATTCGATGTCTCTCCACTGACTGCCCTGTNCGACTGACACCGGCTGACTGACTGACTGCTCGATCCGCGACTGACTGATTCGATGTCTCTCCACTGACTGCCCTGCTGCTCCCCCCTTCGTGTGGTTTTGTAGTGTCCATCCCCATATTCAACTTGCCCCATCTCTGCTGCACGTGTCCGGGGTGCTTGTCGTCCCTCTGGGTCATAAAACACGTGGCTGCTGCTCGTGTGGTCCGCAGCCGGCCTGGCGCCGTCCCTTGGTTCTGGCCTGGAAGTTTATTGTCCCGTTCTGCACGCACGTCCGCTAAAAGCTCTCATGGTTTATTGCGGTATAAGCCCGGGACAGGCGCAGCTGGTTGTGGGATCTCGGTGTCCCTTGGGCAGCTGCAAAATGCAGCTGTGTCCGCGCCCTGGTGCCTTCCGTTGTCTCCGGATGTCGTCTGCACGTGCAGGAACAGTTGCATGTGCCGAAACCTTTGGTAGCGTGCCTTAGCAGCTGCGAGGCTCCTGGTGTCCCTCTTCCGGCACGTCCACAAAATCCTTAATCCTTATTGCGGTCGTCCGGCTGCGAGCTCCGCCAGAGCGTGTGTTCTGACGAATAAAATATAGGGACGCAGAATGCGTCAAAGTCTAATGTTTCGGATGGTATGGTTTACTAAATCAAACTATTCACAGAGCCGTCATTTTGAAAATATGTGACAGAGCCACTTAAAACACGCAAGTATCCATTTCCTACTCGAGGGTTACTTGTGAGAAGAATTTTGTTCAACTTGGTTTATTGATCTCAGAGATATGGCATAAAACCACCACATTTATCATGTGATGGATGCAATCATACAACATTAATTTGTAATAGATTACACGGTTACGACGATTTAGCATCCTAACTTAAAATGGCTATATCTCCTCCATATTAAAAATAAGTGTCTGTCGTACTTAAAACATACCTTTTTACATGAATTGCCGGAATACCACTTGTTTGTTAAATTTGATAGGAATCGGTCAATTGTTTCCCGATATATAATCAAAAAATGTATTAATTTATGTAGCGCTATCTTTATTTATGGCGGACAAAAGATGCTCCGTGTAAACACAGTTGATATTTGTAATTTATACTGCTGGCATACAAAGTTAAATTGAAAATTATTACATGGCTTCGACGGTATGTCATTCTTAGCTAAGAAAACTGAATGGCTGCCATTATAAAAATAAATGTCTGACATAGCTAAAACATTGCCTTTAATATCATCTACCACGGAATTATGTGTATGCCAAATTTGGTGGGAATAGGTTAATTGTTTACCGAGATATTACATAAAAACTTTATTTATTATTAGCGAACCGGCCCGGCTTCACCTGGGTGCATTTGGGAAAAGACAATTCATTTATGTGAAAATAGAATTATAAAATTATACCATGTTAACCTTGGTTTTTACCTAATTACGGCAATCCAAAAGAAGGAAATATTTTTTTACCCAATAACGGAGAAGTAGGGTACTGTTTTTGGATCGTATCTGCGCAACGATCGCGTAGTTGCCACATTTCCGCTTTCCAGCGTCGACGTATGGAAATCAAAACGTGAGTTTCATCAAGTTGTAGCTTTAGAAAAAAAAGTGTACCTAGGTACTACTTTCTGCGCTTGTCTGAGGGATCTTAATCGATTACCAAAGTTAAGCAACGTTCCCAGCGGCACACATTTGGATGGGTGACCGTTTAGAGGCATAACATCTGAGCGCTTCGGGGCTTCGGAGGGCACGTTAAGTATTCGGTCCCTGTTGTTATCGTATGATAGCAGTGGTTAAGCCATTTCAGATGTCCTTGATCAGCCTGATAAACTGTGACACCAGAGGAAAAAATATTTTGTTCACCTTTCCAGCTGTTGCAGAATTACGTTTGTTATTCCACAGGAACCGTACTATTTTCCGGGATAATAAGTACGCTATTTCCTATTCCAGGACCTAAAGTACCTACATACCAAAATCCGTTCATTCGTTATGGAGCTGAGTGGTAACAAACACACACACACACATACAGACTTTAGCATTTACAATATTAGTAAGATTTGAGGCTATTTTACAAAATGGCAGAATAATATGCCTATGAGTTGCTATATATGATGCTTATAATAGATTCTTTCAGCATACAAAATTTGTTTAAAATTTGTCTAATGTTAAGGTAGATATACCAAATAAACATAAAATATTTGCTTGGCTGCTATTTTAAAAACAAAAACCTAGCCTAGTTCAATCACTTACGTTTATCTGGCCTGTAATAGTATTACCTACATGCCAAATTGGGTGGAAATTGGTTTTATGTTTTTCGAGATATATTGTAAAATCTTAATTTTTTATGTAATGTAATCTTCCTAAATTACGGAATAACAACTAAAACATGATATGCCAGCATCCAAATTTAGTTTAAATTGGCTTAACAGATCCCGAGATATGAAACCTCCCCTTAAATATAAAAATGGCCACCAATTTGAAAGTAAGTGCCCGGCGACGCCGAAGACTACAAAAATTAGGTGCCTTACTAAGTTCTTTATGTGTACCCAGTTTGGTGAAATTTGGTTGGCGCGTTCAGAAATTTATGGGGGTGACACACACATACACATGCAGTCACAGACAGGAAAGTGATCCAATAAGTCTCCCTCTCCTTCGGAAAGTAGGCTAAAAATTTGCGATGAAACAGCCTCGTTAACCTGGCGCTTAAACTGCATCAGAGAAAGTGTGAAATACCGATTTAAAAAAAAAAAAAAAGGAAACTATTTAAAGTTGGAATAGTCTTATTTTTGGTTAAAATGAACTTTTACGTACATTTTAGCTCAAAGACATAAAAAATTATTTATAATTAATATTAACTAAAATAGAGAGAAAATATGTGTCGGTAGTGACTGGTAATAAATAGTTCTCATACAAAATGTTGCTAAACCGGGTTGCCACCAATGCGGTGCATTGTCCCTTTGTTGAAATTTTCTAGACTTAATAAAGCATTGTTTGCTCGAGGTGGAGGAATATCTTGGAAACAGAACTTTCGCAGGGCTTCAGAAAAGTTGGAAGTAATATCTAATGAAGGGACTAGAAGTGATGACCGAAAGCTTGGCGAAAATTCCAACAGTCCTTGATCAACTGCAGTTATAGGCAGAACACAACTGATGAGCTGGGAGATGTGTATCTGTTAATTCTTATATACTACTGATAGTCTCCCTAGATTTCCGTCTCTCTCCTTTCGTAGCCTAGTGACTTGACTCAAGCTTTCAGATTTCCTGCGCGCAGCATATATAAGGATGTTATTAATTGTTTTAAAGTAATAGTGAAGTAGATAGTACTATCCCCCCCCCCAAAAAAAATGTTCCTGTGAACATATGTCCTAAAGTTGATAGTTTCCAAAGTTGCACTGTATGCTTCCGTAATAGTCTTCCTGAACAATTCCAGTTTTAGTAGCTGTAGCCATGTTTGTGTACCAACTGTGTTACTTCACTCTGTAAGAACTGTCCAAAATGTTTGCCTTCTGCCTGAATGCACGCCCGAAAATGCAGCGTCATGAATTGCACGTATCTGTTGGCAACCTTGTTCCACTAGCTGGCGGAGCACTGCTATACCCGAAACTGGAGTCGCATAACCAATGACCTTGTAATGCCCTCGCAGGTAATAGCTGATTGGATTGAGATCAGAGGAACGTGCAGGTCAGATTATTAGTTCTACACGGCCTATCCACCTGTGCAATGCAGGTAATAACATTCCCGCCATTCCAGCAGATCACATTAACAGGCACACATAGTAAAATATCGACTATATACAATACGGGTGGTAATATGATGGAAGGTCTTGAACTCGGCAACTGTCGATTTCACGACATATTGTTACATGGAACCCTGAGGGGTGTATCTGAGTTCGAGAGGGATGGAGGTATAAACAAATATAAAATAATTAAATTGGATTTCTAACTTATTCACACAGTTACAATTTGCAGCATTAAATTATCTGTCTCCAATTTTGCTATTTTTATTTTTCAGTGAGCGCAAAATTTAATGTCTATTTTAACTCTAATTAATGTCCTACTTAATGACTATTTTGTAATAGTCTGTTAACTCATACTCATAATTACGAAAATTTTAGTCTGTACATTGCCATAACATGTAATGTTTTTCTCTCATGCATCCTGTACACTAGTCCAGCCTGCAGTCGTACTCTTCGCTGTGTCGATGCTCGCAGTCGCAGATTTTCTTCCTGCTGGTCACTTCTCTCGCCGCTCGCTCGTCGTCCTTCCCTTGATGCTCCGGCCACTCATTCATCTTCAAGTCACTCCACTCATCAGCTCTCGTCTCGGAGGCCTTTCACACTTTTATATGTGTCGCCCTGGCCATATGGAAAGTTCAAGGCACCCCGAGTCAGACTTAGAGAACGAGTTCAGAAATCCAGAGCATTATTCAGATAAACGCAGAAATCGTATGCGCCGAAGGTCTGAAACGGCGAACTGCCAAATTGTTATCGCGGCAGGATTCCTTCATAAATCAAAAATCTGTTAGGTATATCGTGTGTTTGTCATTCCAAACATTTCATCCACTTGACGCCCCGTTCTCATATTACTACTCTGTTCTTCTCTTCAGCCTGCTCGTGTGGTGCCGGCCAAGATCAGTGGTGCAGATCAGCGACACGTAACATTGCCCGCTCATCGAGTATGTTCGTCCCGAACAGACTCTGCAACATCCGGACCTTCGCGGTTCTCGGAATTTAGTTGCCGTCGTATTGAATTACGTTCAATTCTTAGATTAAAATGTCTCATAACAGTAGGAGTGGAATTGTGAAATTCTCTTCACCATGGCCAGAAGCTCCCTGCATGTAACACAGTTATTTCTCTCAGGCTCATGCAATACCTTACTGAAGTATTATAGTGGTCTTTCTTTCCTATCTTGAACCTGAGGTAACAGAGCCCAACGCCTACATCACTAGCATCAGTATCAGATATCAAATTACCCTCACTTTTCGAGAAACCCTAAACTGTTGGAAATATAAGAATTTCGTTTAGTTTACGAAAAGCAACTTCACACACAGTGGTACAATGAAATTTCCTTTTTATTTCAGTCAGTTCATATAGAGGTTTGGCAATCATGGCGAACCTACGTACAAATCGATTGTTATAGGCACATAATCACTGAAAATTCCGCACTTCGATTTTGTCAATTGGTTTTACCCATTTTCTTATTGCTATGGTCTTCTCGGGGTCTGTTTCGATTCCATGGGCCGACACTACATATCCCAAAAATTGATTTTCTTTTGGAACATGTAACACTTCTTAGGAACCAGTTTCAAGTTGGCTACTGCCACTTTTTGGAATACAGATTCTAGGCATGATAGGTAATCTTTAAATGTCCTTCTTGTCTCAACAATATCATCTATTTAAACCTGACAAATATCTGAAGGCATAACTTCTGCATCAGGAGTTTGAAATGGCCGGGGAATTACATAGCCCTAAACGCATAACTTGGAATGATAGATAGTTTCCCTTGGACACAAAATGCAGTCTTCTCTTTGTTCTCTGGAGAAACCTTGCACTGCCAGTAACCACTCTTCATGTCCAAAGTAGCCAACCATTGTGAACCTGCTAGGCTTTTTAATGTGCCATCTATTATTGGAATTGGGTAAGTGCTTGTTTGTCACATTANAACCATTGTGAACCTGCTAGGCTTTTTAATGTGCCATCTATTATTGGAATTGGGTAAGTGCTTGTTTGTCACATTATTAATCTGGCAATAATCTTCACAAAACCTTAGTGTGCCATTTTTCTTCTGAACAAGAACTTTGGGGGATGGCCAGGCATTAACTGATGGTTCTATCATATATAGATACTTCATTTCCTTCAGAATCGTTTTAACTGCCTGATATGAAGATAGCGGCAATCGTGTTGGTGGCTGCTTTAGGGGTCTGGCATCTCCTGTATCAATGTGACCAAATGACCTTCCAAGGTCATTTGGTCCACATTAGAAGATATCCTTATTTCTCTGCAGTAATTCACAGACAACCTTCTCCTGGGGCCAGTTCAGATTTTGTTTTATTCGCACTACNTATCCTTATTTCTCTGCAGTAATTCACAGACAACCTTCTCCTGGGGCCAGTTCAGATTTTGTTTTATTCGCACTACCAGTTCATCCAGTACTTATGGTAGATGACATTTTTATTGTTCAACTCTGTAATCTTATGGAACATTTTGAAGTATCTGTGTGTCCTGCTTGCAAACACCTATCATGGCCCCCTCCTCAAGACGAACGTCACTATCTNAACATTTTGAAGTATCTGTGTGTCCTGCTTGCAAACACCTATCATGGCCCCCTCCTCAAGACGAACGTCACTATCTTACAAGTTTATTATTCGCACTGGAAAACTGTCAGAATTAGAAGAGATCAAAGTCCTTGCTACAATGACTTTACCTGACAAGACACCAATCCTCTCTGTTGGCTCAATTATACCCAAACATGTGCCAAAACATTATTTGCCATCTGCCTGTAATGCCAATTTCACTAGAAGTGGGCAGCACAGTGGGTTGACCACATACTACTGGGCACCTCATTGGAGAGTACAAATTATGCTGTGTTGAAACCACCAACTTTGTGCTGCCTATCCGNCACATACTGCTGGGCACCTCATTGGAGAGTACAAATTATGCTGTGTTGAAACCACCAACTTTGTGCTGCCTATCCATAGAACACCAAGACGAGTATCGATACAGCTCCCCAGCCTATGTAGTACACCAAGCTCCCAAAGACATTGATCCTCTATTCCTGCTGTGTAAACATCATGTTCTATGCTATTGTTAACAAGCTTCATGGGCACTTTCATCTTACCTCTAACCAGTGTGGTATCATATGTTACTGTAGTAAAATAGCGAAATTCTATACTTTCGTCTGGTAATCACTAGGAGGAAGGCNTCTGGTAATCACTATGAGGAAGACCCGAGGATAACTGGTCTTACTGCTGTTATGGTCGCCACAGTGTCAACGAAAATATGGCGAGGAACATCATTCAGTCCCTTCCCCCCTCTTCCATTGTACATATTGCATTAAAATCTTTTTTACCCATCGTACATGTAATAATATTGGGGACTTCCGTCCAGCAGTCACCAACCTTTGCCCTGTAAGACAGGTGTTTACAAAATTTCCGAACTCTCTGTATTCTCACCTGCCTCTCGCTGCCTCTTTTCCCGCATGCTGCTTCTGTTGCTACTGCTGATGCTGTTCTGGGCAGTAGGCTCCCAGGTCCCTCAGCTGTCCACATGANCCGCATGCTGCTTCTGTTGCTACTGCTGATGCTGTTCTGGGCAGTAGGCTCCCAGGTCCCTCAGCTGTCCACATGACCAACATTCAAGCCGTTTAGGTGGGGGTGGCGATGCTCTGAAACACGGACCCTTGAAGTGATGTCCTTTACAGCTATCTGCAACTTCTTCAGTGTGTTATTCATGCTGTCTTCACCATCATCATTCAGCGTCAATGCCCGTACCGGACCTAGAGCTGCGACTCCCTGTTTTACTGACTCCACATCCAGTGCTCGGGCCAGGGCGTCATGCATGTTGTGGGGTGCAGTNGAGCTGCGACTCCCTGTTTTACTGACTCCACATCCAGTGCTCGGGCCAGGGCGTCATGCATGTTGTGGGGTGCAGTCAGACGTACTACTTGCAATGCCTCTGTGTCGGCGATGGCATCGATGAAGAAGCAGAATGCGATGATGTCTCGTGTCTCCTCGGGGCACCCTTCTAGAGATAGGCGGGAAAGCAGCAAAGTGTCTTGCCATAGCTCCTACAGTGGCTCCTCTGGTAGTTGGGTGCAGCTTCGCAGTTAGGCATGGTGAGTATTTCGCAGGTATCGGTCGCTGAAACTTAGCTCCAAGTCCGACACCAGTGTGGGGTACTCCATGCGATGTTGCATCTGGCAGANGGTGCAGCTTCGCAGTTAGGCATGGTGAGTATTTCGCAGGTATCGGTCGCTGAAACTTAGCTCCAAGTCCGACACCAGTGTGGGGTACTCCATGCGATGTTGCATCTGGCAGATATTGTAGTATGCTCAGAGGTGATCCTCTCATTACAGCAGCGAGGTGGTAAGCCCGCTGCTCAGCTGACTACTTCAAATTGGTGTTGGGACTCCCGCCAAGAAGTCTGGCCATCGTAAGGGATGGGTTTAATTGAGACCCCCTTCCCCACTCCATGGCTGCGCGGCACTAATGCCACATATCTTGCTATCCTCCAAGGCTGCTTTGTTTATTTCGACTTGCACTGCTTCTTTACTTTTATCGGCTGCTGGTGTGGTAATATTGAAACTACGTTTTTGAAGAGATTCGTGTAATTCCTTCTCTAATGTACTGATCTTCTGTTTTAGTTCATTCTCGACGCTGTCCATCCTTTCACTGGCACTGTCCATTGTGTCTTTACAGCGTTCATTATTTCATGTGCGCTGTCCATTCTTTTCGTGTTCACTAACTCGCTAATGCCTTCTACTTTCCTGTCTACATTCTCTATTTTATTTTCTAAATTTTCATTTACAGAGCAAATTTCCCTGTCTAGATTATAAAAAAAAAAAACAGTCAATTTTCCTCACTACAATCCCAATAACAGAGTCAATTTTCCTGTTAATACTCTCATTTACATTATTTACAGTTTCAATTATGGAAATAACTTGGATATATTAAGTTTCACCCACACTTTCTTTTACAGAACAATTTTTGCTATCAAGGCTGTTAACACTTGCGCTCACTTCGCTACCTAATAGCTCAATTAATGCTCCCAGAGCTTCCAGTTCTGNCTATCAAGGCTGTTAACACTTGCGCTCACTTCGCTACCTAATAGCTCAATTAATGCTCCCAGAGCTTCCAGTTCTGGAGACAATTTTCTATTCAACATTCAGAGCGATGATTCTACAAAACAGTCTTAATTTTGCGGCGTACAACTATTACAATTAATTAATTTTTTTGAATATCACTAATTATGTACCTATAGCTTAACTTCATTTACAACTAATTAATTAATAATTGCCTACGTGCCACTTCTGACACCAGTGTTACATGGGAGCGGAAGGGGGTATCTGAGTTTGTGAGGGACGAATATCTTAATAAAAATAAAATAACTAAATTTGATTTCAAATTTATTCACACTGCTATTATTTACAGCATTAAATTATCTATCTCCACTATAACTTATCTATTTCTCAGGGAGGGGAATATTTAATGTCAATTATAACACTAATTAACATCCTTCTTAATGTCTGTATTTGTTTATAGACAATTAACTCATACTCATCATTTACACACTTTCAGTCGGTCCATTGCCATAATTTGAAATGTTTTTGCACACACATGCAGTCCACTAGTCCAGCCTGCAAGTCGCACTCTTCGCTGCGCCGATGCTCANTTTGAAATGTTTTTGCACACACATGCAGTCCACTAGTCCAGCCTGCAAGTCGCACTCTTCGCTGCGCCGATGCTCACAGTCACAGATTTTCCTCCTGCTGGTCACATCTCTCGCCGCTCGCTCGTCGTCCTTCGCTCGATGCTCCAGCCACTCATTCACTCATCAACTCACTCCCCNTCCTCCTGCTGGTCACATCTCTCGCCGCTCGCTCGTCGTCCTTCGCTCGATGCTCCAGCCACTCATTCACTCATCAACTCACTCCCCTCATCAGCTCTCGGCTCGGAGGCCTGTCACACTTTTATATAAGTCGCAGTGACCATCTGGAAAGTTCAAGGCACTCCGAGTCACACTGAGAGAACGTGGTCAGTAATCCAGAGCATTCTTCACATAAACGCAGATCTCCTATCCGCCAAAGGTCAGGGGTGATGGGCTGCCAAAGGGTTATCGTGGCAGAATGCCCTCATAACTCAAAAAGGTGGCAGGATTATTGCAGGCATGACTTTCAAAACATTCCATTGAATTGCCGCCCACTATCATATCACTACTCTGTCCTTCTCTTCTGCCCACACGCACGGTGCGGGTCAAGGCCAGCGGCGTACACCAGCGACACATAACAATATGTTCACAGGAACATGTTGTGTTTTTTTTGGGGTGTACTACCCAATCCTCGATTACTTCCCTCATATTATGGAACAGTCTGTATANTGAGAGAACGTGGTCAGTAATCCAGAGCATTCTTCACATAAACGCAGATCTCCTATCCGCCAAAGGTCAGGGGTGGTGGGCCGCCAGAGGGTTATCGTGGTAGAATGCCCTCATAACTCAAAAAGGTGGTAGGATTATTGCAGGCATGACTTTCAAAACATTCCATTGAATTGCCGCCCACTATCATATCACTACTCTGTCCTTCTCTTCTGCCCACACGCACGGTGCGGGTCAAGGCCAGCGGCGTACACCAGCGACACGTAACAATATGTTCACAGGAACATGTTGTGTTTTTTTTGGGGTGTACTACCCAATCCTCGATTACTTCCCTCATATTATGGAACAGTCTGTATGTTGCTTCTATGTTGTCGGCAGGAGATGAAACCCTCTGAGCAGCGCTTGTGCGGACTGTGGAGGTTCCGGCCTAGATGGTTCCAGAGACTGGCTAACACCACATGCTACGTCGTCGTCTTCAGCCTGATGTGCGTGTTACAAGGCATGTCAGGCAGCTACAGTGTCGCCACCTTCACCATGCTCGAGAAGCGCTTCAAGATGCCCAGCCGCCTCATGAGTCAGTACTGACATTTGTTTCGCTCGTCAGCAGAATATTAGCCTGTAACGGTTTTAAAACTACGCTATCTATAGGCTTTTCCCAGTTGATTGGCCCTTTTGGTATCAAGTTTTGACAATAGTCGCAATTCCTAACTTCATATGTTTTAACGGACACTCATGCTGGGATGTGACTAATAAAGTTGGTAATTACGCAGGAAACGCAGTTCCATGTACATCGCTTAATTAAAATGCTAGGCAAACATTTGAGAATATTAAAATGATTTATTTCGTGGTTTACAGAATTCATACAAGCATAAGAATAAAAAATATGTGTAAAATATTTATTTTAATAACGTTTTCACACTATCACTTGACCTACGCATGAATAAAGAGATCAGGCACATGACAATATTAATTTCACATATGTTCGCAGAATACACGATGATGCATACACGTAGGATTTTAAGCACCGTCTTCAAAATTTCTCGGTTCACCGTGAACAGCCTATAGAGAAGTGGCGTGTGGTGAAGTGTTGCAAGGTCAGCTTGTGCTTGCTCAGTGCTGTACACACTCTGCGCACGCAGCAGGAACCAGTTACAGAGTGGAGCCAGGAGAAAATGAATGTAATGCTACCACTTACAAGAGAGCGGCGAGGCACCCATTACACACGTGCTGTGACGTCAACTGCACTACTACGTTTAAGTGGCCGATGTGTAAACCAACAAATTATTATATACAGCGCAGAGTAAACACCGCTTCTCTTGCAATATTTCACCTCATGCCGCTGCTATGTAGTCATGTATACCTACTCATAACGCAATGGACTCCTCGATGTGCTCTGAAATAAAATAGCGAGGTGGTTCTTTGATGCGAGCTTACGCACTTGCTGAGCTGCGCAAGTTTCTTGAAGTAGCCTTTGTGACTAGACTAATTGACTGTTGCGTGCAGCGAAATATTCCCCATCCGTACGGCCAACCTTTTGTTTCGCGAAAGGATCTACGCTCAGGGTAGACTTCAACTTCTTACGTGCAAGCTTACACATTTTCTTCAGCTATTGGCTGCGTGGCTGTTGTGCGAGGGCATTCTATACTCGACTGGACCAATCAAGTTACACTGAAACTGAACCTCCGTGATTGGCCGTCAGACACTTTTAAAGCGTGCGAATTGAAACCATCCAACGGCGATATTGGTTTTGAACCAACGTGTTTTGGTGTACAACTAGTCGTGAAATCTTTTGCTAAAAACGGGTGGCCCTTCCCATCGGTTATGCTGTCGCCTGGCAAGAAAGTCACCAGAAGCTGATTTGTAAACATCGTGTCACCATAGAGTACTTAACTATATATAGGTGAAATAGTCGCTTAATTCACGAATTCTGGCCGCATACGACACCGAAATGGCGTGTCTTACCATAAATATGTCGGAACGCCGTTTTTCAACCACGCCTAGTAACTTACTTGCCAGCCGGTAGCCTAACCGTTATTGGGCACACTTATTAAGGAAGGCTTGAGATGTGATAAAACAGTCAGCATCCAAACAATAATTGGGTATTATATCAATTACACTATGTTCTATGCCCGAAAATTGTTATATTTCAAAAACCATGCCCGAAACCANTTACCATAAATATGTCGGAACGCCGTTTTTCAACCACGCCTAGTAACTTACTTGCCAGCCGGTAGCCTAACCGTTAGTTGACACACTTATCAAGGAAGGCTTGAGATGTGATAAAACAGTCAGAATTAAAACAATAATAGGATATGAAATCTATTACACTATTTTTTATGTCCAANTCTGTTACACTATGTTCTATGCCCGAAAATTGTTATATTTCAAAAACCATGCCCGAAACAAAATTATTGCTATAACGTGCTATAAAGGCAAATTATTTTATTCCTTAGCAGCAATATCACATTGGATAACTGGTTCAGTATTAACTGTCTTTGGCTACTATACAGTTTTTAGGTAGTTGTGTTTTCAGGCTTTGTCCCCACATCAAGGCAATTCTCATAAATTAAAGTATGAAACTTTTTCAATTTCTAAAAATGTTTTAAGTGTTTGTAGTGTTACTGGCTGTTGCAGGTAGCTCGTGCTACTTTCTGATGTTCGAAATTACAGGTTTAAGTGGAATTAATATTCTAACTGCTGCAGGTAATATAATTTTCTAGTTACCAGAGCGAAGAAAGCTGCGAGTTGGCTCGGCCGTAGCTGTTGGGAATACGAAGAGCTTTCGCGTTTTGTACGCACGGAGCTCAGTTCCGTTTTATATATTTACGGTGTGCGTTTCCGTATATAAACAGTATATTTCTGTAAAAAGTTCCGTGAATATAAGGAAAATTCTTAACATTTTGTAGAATAAGCCAGAACAATGTGGTCAGCATGATAGTAGCCTCGGGTTCGTTCTAACTGCCGCAGTCATTTTAGAGACTATTAGCAGTTTCTTCACACTTTACTGAACTAAACCGTAGAAAAACCACCCAGACGTGTTTGGTGGTTTCCTAATGCTTTTGTACTTCTGTATACAAACAAGTATATCATTTTTAATTAAATTAAAAATTTTCTTGTATTTTATTTATGAATCATATTATTTCATTCTTAATTTACATTAATAAAACCAGAGACAATATAGGTGTGTTTGTAATGCCTATTAAAATTGTTCTCACGCACAGTATTATAAAAGTTACTGGGCAGGAATGGGGTCGTTGTACCTTTTGCTGCACTTTTCTAAGCTTGGTTAAGCTTTATTTGCACGATGCAGAGGAATAGTTTGAAAGCATAACTTAAGCAAGGCTTCAGGAAAGTTGGGAGTATCCTCGAATGGAACATCTATATTCACCAGGTACTCTGAGGAGTGGCATGGACATCACCCAGATAACCTTGTCCTTGATCCTGGCCTACCACGGCGGGCGGGGACACAGACCACTCTGGTTGGCGTTTGGAGCTGTCATGGGGTCGATATCTGCACTCGTGCTGGCCGCTCCGCATTTCCTCTATGGACCAGGGGGAGAAGCCCTGGCCCTCACTGAAGAGTACTTCGACGCCTCTGTGCTCAACGTCTCGCACACTTCCAAAGGTAAAGGCTGTTCACTGCAAAGTGAGCAGTTTTGAATCAAACATTTGAACAAAAAAAAACACTACCCATAACTACAAAGTTATATGTTACTATTGTCCATTTGCCTTATCTTCACGCTCTGAATCAAACCTTTAAAAAATCACCCTATGTATGACGTGATTTGCTGTTTCCTAAATATGCCATGTATTACATGTGTTTTGTATTTCTGTTAACATAAAAATATTTTACGTTTGCTTAAATTGAACTATTACATTTAATTTATGTTGAAACCTGGCAGTGCCGAAGTCGCAGAAAATCACTACTGTTTCCAAATTATACAGGTGTTCCCAATTTTTGTGTTTGAAATACACGTTTTGTCCAAGGAACTATTGAACATGTGTCCAATGAGCTGATCTACTATCAGAAAACACACTTCAGACGAGGCCTGTTCAGTGCTTTCAAGACGCCAGGCAAATTAGAAACACCATTTCAGAACACTCTAACATAGTATAACTGCATTTTCAGAGCACCGGCCTTCAAAATATACGTGTCATACACATACAGAAATATTTCAGAAAAAATAGTGTAACCGCTTAAAGTCCCAAAGGTAGACGCAGCACGACAAGAAAACTGCACGCCATTTCAGAGCCTTGCGNCATAACTACAAAGTTATATGTTACTATTGTCCATTTGCCTTATCTTCACGCTCTGAATCAAACCTTTAAAAAATCGCCCTATGTATGACGTGATTTGCTGTTTCCTAAATATGCCGTGTATTACATGTGTTTTGTATTTCTGTTAACATAAAAATATTTTACGTTTGCTTAAATTGAACTATTACATTTAATTTATGTTGAAACCTGGCAGTGCCGAAGTCGCAGAAAATCAATACTGTTTCCTAATTATACGGGTGTTCCCAATTTTTGTGTTTGAATTACACGTTTTTGTCCAAGGAACTATTGAACATGTGTCCAATGAACTGATCTACTATCAGAAAACACACTTCAGACGAGGCCTGTTCAGTGCAGGCAAATTAAAAACACCATTTCAGAACACTCTAACATAGTATAACTGCATTTTCAGAGCACCGGCCTTCAAAATATACGCGTCATACACATACAGAAATATTTCAGAAACAATAGTGTAACCGCTTAAAGTCCCAAAGGTAGACGCAGCACGACAAGAAAACTGCACGCCATTTCAGAGCCTTGCGCGTAGAGGCGATGGCGCACTTGATGGGCGTGTTTGTGTCGTCCTTACCGTTCTTGCTCTTCTCGGCCTCAAATGCGGGTAACAGATTCAGGCACTAAATAAANGCGTGTTTGTGTCGTCCTTACCGTTCTTGCTCTTCTCGGCCTCAAATGCGGGTAACAGATTCAGGCACTAAATAAAATCGATAGCGGAACGCTAGTAAGGCTGTTGAAGAGAGAAAGCACAACAGCGAGTACGGGAAATGCAATACCGTTACCTGTCTGTGCGAGCGCGTACACACCTGTCCACATACATTTAAGCAACTTCCACAGACACCAGCCCACAAGGAAGCATCAACACAGTGACGCAACTACCTGACACCCGCACTAGCTTTATCTTATACTGGTGGAGGAAGGAATAAGGAAGCGAAGAGGAAAGGGAGACAATGGAATACTATAACTGTGCGCCAATTCAAATGGCAGGGACCATTAACAGGTTACGTTCTATTCAAGAATGTATCGAGGTCGTGACGTCAGGTAAGAGCTGTTCCTACTCACACGAAGTGTGCGAATACTCCCTCAAATATCCCCCTCCGCCAATGGCACGGTCGACGTCCCTTTCACTTGCCTTTCACTGTAAGTCATGTTGTTCTATTGTTTATAAAGTTTTGCATCTTCTTCCTGCCATTTGCTAGACACTGTTTTTCGTGCACAAACCGAGGCAACATAAGAAAATCTATTAATAACTGATTTTTTCTTATACTCGCCGCATATTGCGTAACGAAGAAGGTTGTTGGAAATTAACCCCACTTGCCCACGAAGGAATTAACGGAATGTCGGGGATTGTGGGTATAGTATATTCGCGGTTTCTTCACATTTTTTTAATCACCCCATGTATGATGTCGTTGGTGGTTTACTAAATACGTCATGTATGACAAGCCTGTTATACATGTGATAGTATAATATTTCCTTATTTTTTGTTAAATTAAGATTTAAGTTATATTTTAGCTTTCGATTATAACATTTCATTTACAATTAATATAAGAAAACCAGAGAGAAAACTGGTGTACTGGTAATTCGTAGTAAGAAATAGTTCTTATGCGAAATGTTATCATACTGAGTGCGCACGAACACAGTGCGTTGTTCCTCTGGCGTACTTTTCTAGACTTTGATTACATGAGAAGTAGTAATATTCTAGAAATAGATTTAATGCAGGGCTTCAGAAAAGTTGGAAGTTACTGAGAATGAACTATACTGAAAGGAATTGGAACACAACACATGTGTAACTCACATATTTTCTGGATGCACGCTTGGCTTGGTGGAGTAGTATTCGGGACACTGTGCCTCATGATAAGTGTGTGTTTGCAGAAGAGAGACACCTGGTGTGCGACGTCGGCCTGAACTCTTCAGCGACGTGCGATGGGAAGCAGCAGTCCATCGTAGGAGAGTTCTCTCTGGTACCGCTAGTTCTCATTTTCATCTCGCACCTGCTGCTTGGCGTTGGAATGCTGCTCAACACCGTACTGGGCGAGACCTACATCGACGATAACACTAAGCGCGAGAACACCCCCATCATGCTTGGTGAGTCCGCCAATCACGTGCTCACACCTCGTCCACACTGTAGACTAAAGATGAGGTAGACCGATCTCGCTGGCTGTGTACGNCCGCCAATCACGTGCTCACACCTCGTCCACACTGTAGACTAAAGATGAGGTAGACCGATCTCGCTGGCTGTGTACGACCAGTGTCCCAACATTGAACTGATTTCTGCCAATATGATTAGCAAAAACGGGCGGATTGAATTTGGTNTGTGTACGACCAGTGTCCCAACATTGAACTGATTTCTGCCAATATGATTAGCAAAAACGGGCGGATTGAATTTGGTGTCAGATCATTGTTTATTGAACAAGTGCTTTGAGATGCCTGCTTCCTCTAACCAATTTGGATTGCAGTTAGATTTAATTCAAATAGGTGAATGCATTTTAGTCATATAAGAGCGACTGTCTTTTGAAAATAAAGATATGAACAAACACGTATATCACTGTTGTTCATGTGACTTTGGCTGTTTGGTACCTTTGGGTTAGGTCAATGTTGGCTACATGGGCAAAAGAAAAATAAGCTGTATACCTAATTTTTAGTTTATGGTCCACAGTTAGCATGGCCTGGANTTGGCTACATGGGCAAAAGAAAAATAAGCTGTATACCTAATTTTTAGTTTATGGTCCACAGTTAGCATGGCCTGGCACATCTTAACATACATAAGGGTTGCCTAGTGTCATGTTATTTACATCATTTACCATATCCTGAGGCTGATAGAATTATCCCGTATTGACATCGGACCGAACGTCATGCACTGAATNTTTACATCATTTACCATATCCTGAGGCTGATAGAATTATCCCGTATTGACATCGGACCGAACGTCATGCACTGAATGTTCTGAAATTGTAGGGAATAATTGAAGGGGTGGTTGGGAACACCGATAACACTATTTTGATATAAGGAGCATGTGTTTGGAAACGTTTACCTATTAAACTATTACCATCAAACGACGTGCGCACAATTTGAATTTGGCGCGCTGCCTGGGCCAATCTTGTGCGGGCTGGAATAGAGCCGGCCTGCAGGCGGACAGTAGACGACAGCCACTGATCCTGTCGCCTTACAGTCAACAGCTGATCGCAATGCATAAACAAACAAAGAGCTGTGAAGGATAGCCTACCTTTACAGGAGTGGTTTTAAGTGACGTCCTCCGACTTGCAAGCAGGCAATAACGAGACTAAACATTATGTTAAGCATTTTGATAAAACTACTTCTGCGTACTTGTTAAAGGGTTTTATGTTTTATTTTTTTTACGAACCTGAAGGGGCCATACAAGGTAAAGTGATCGCTTTTGGAAGCCCTATCATTTGGGATAATAGTTAATAAATATATTTTATTTTAGCCTTCGACGGTATCTTCCGAGTGTGGTGGAATACACATCCTATGTTTACTACTTACATGGAAATATGTATTTAACAAGGAGGTTGAAGGNCTTCCGAGTGTGGTGGAATACACATCCTATGTTTACTACTTACATGGAAATATGTATTTAACAAGGAGGTTGAAGGAAAAAAAATGGTCGAAAGGAAAAAGTAACTAGAACCTCAAAAGTGGTCACTTTACCGTGAACAGCCTATAAATACTGGAGCTAGGAGGGGAAGATGGTTCTAGGTGTGTGCCGGATTCAAGGGCTATACGCTATACAAACAAAAATTGGGTGTAGAAGAAAACTGTATCAATCGTCCGATTGAGGTTTTGGAGTGCTAGCAAACGTTTTTGGTCTGGCCTTCCACTCCAATTAAACTAGGACTAAGCCCGTGGAAGGCCGCCGGAGGAAACCATGACCATAGCCATTCTGGGTGGGTTCTCCATGCTAGGAAGGANGTCGACTTGCTATTTTCAGATGCCTTAGTGTTAGAACGACTTTGTCAGCTGACTGATTGGTTCGCCTGTGAGGCAGAAAGCACACACCCACTGTTGCAGGGATACAACGCACCAGCACAGGTTCCCCCTCAGCTCAACTGATATCGGCAGGAACTCGGCAGTCTGCTGTTGACACCAGTGTTGATAGGTGCTCGAGAATCACGATACTGCTCGCCATGAATGCGCTGAGGGAGGTTGCCCGTACATTGTGCACCGCACTCACCCACAGCGCGATCGTCTCCAATGCGTGAATTCCTTGTCTATTTCTTGTAATTACATAAGTATTGGCAGTCTTGCGGGTATCTTGGTTACAGTTAGTTCGGCTCTTCGTTAAGTCGGGATATGTAGCCAGCCTCGCAATTGGGCGTGATTATTAATTAAGGTGACTTTTCACACAGTATGCCTTTCTATCTCCTGTATTTCCAACGCACCTCGTGGACGTAGTTCCTTAGGGCAGCGGATTTGTACATTTGTTCTGCAAGATGTTTAATGTGTTCGCGGAGAAGTGTGAAGTGGTGCAGTTGGTATGTAACGAGGTACAATAATAGCGCGCTTCAGAGCCTTGTTTTGTACTACCTTTAGAAGGTGCATTTATTATTATGCTGCATAGCCTCAGGCTGCATATGTTATTATTGGTCTTAAAATTACCGTGTTTAGTGTGATTCCCGCTTTTTTGGCAGTTTAAGTCCACTGTTTAGTAAGGAGGTGGTATAGCTAAGACAGGCATCCTGTGACCCGTCTCATTTTAGTGGCTGTGTGCGCTCGCCGAGTCGAATATAACTCCGAGGTATTTAACTTGGTTTCAGTAGACTATGGGCGCGCCAAACAGCGTAGGCTGTGTTAAGTCCGGAGGCATTCTGCATCTCATACACAACACAGCATCCAGCTTACCCACATTTATCTTGATGCGCCATGTTGTAAACTAGTGTTCCATAGCGTCCAGTGCAGTTTGTAGTTTGGGTTCTGCAGTGGTGGTGTGCAGGAAGGACAAATAGATGGCTGTGTCGTCGGCAGAGTGATCAAGCTGTGCGCAATGTGCTACGTGTGTGTCAGGTATGTCTGCGATGTTTAAGTTAAGCAGCTCAGGGCCTATGAGTGAGCCTTGTGGCACCTCTGCTTGCATATGGCGTGGCTGTGATTTCACCCCAGGAACTGTTACTGTTCATTAACAGACACTGAGGTACGAATGTAACAGGTGTGTGCAGCAGTCAGATGTACCTGCTCTGTGAAGATTATAAAAACCGTTCCACGTGCCAGATTCGGACGAACGATTTCTTGTAATCTGGGAACACAGCGACTGTATACTGACGATGGTTGAAGCCATGAGAATTGTGTTCCACATTACGAACCAACTGTTGCGTTTTGGAATGCTTGCGGAGAAAAGCAAACTGCTCCCTACGCAGAATATTGTTTCCGTCTGTGTGTGACTGTATTTGCCTAAGAATGGCACGCCTAGTGATTTTGACATTACGCTAAATATTCGGATGGGTACGTGGTTCTGTGGTAGAGTTTGGTTTTTTCCAGGCCTCGGGAAAAGGATGGCCAGGGCGCTCTTCCACTGTGCGGGATAGTAAAGTGTGCGCATTATGCCTTCTATTCACTCATCTATTGTATCATGGGGTATGTGTTATAGTATAATTCTTTGTATTTCGTCATACCCCGGTGCTTTGCGTTATTTTAAAATACGCACAGTTTTCTTCACTTCTTCTCCACTTGTGAGAGCCGGGAGCGACCTCGGGACTGTGGCCATCAGGGCCTCGACTCACTGGTTGGTCTACATCTATAATATTACTTGTTGAACGTCTAGGAAAGTGGCAAGAAAATCTCGCAGTCACACCCTCCGCAGTGCGGCTTGACAACCAGGCGAGGTGTTCCCGCGAATCACATTGAAACATTCACGTCCGGGAGAATACATGCTCGGCTCCGCACTGCACCCGTGTACCCCGTTCGGCTAATTTTTATTCAACTCAGATTTGGATGCTCAATGCTTTTAGTTTGGCAGCTAAAGTTTTTCGCCCCTCGGTAAGCGTAAAAAACCAAATAATTTTAATATTTATAAATCAAATATAGAATACCTATGTAGCAAAGTAAAATTACTCTCTTTTATTATTCACGTGGCATTAAATTGCGCATCTAGCGGTGGAAATTATCTCTATGCCAAACTCTCCCATAAAAAACTCTTTTTGTTTCTAACCAGAGTAGAACTAACCTTAGCTCGGATTTCACGTGAGTGGCACAAGAAGTGCGCCAAATTCAAACTGAGATGCTTCGTTTGATGTATGTAGTTCGGTAGAGGGAAGTTTCTGGAAACACGTTCCTTATATCAAAATGGTTTTTTTGGTGGGCCCTAGCACCTCTTAAAATTATGACCAACAATTTCTGAATNACACGTTCCTTATATCAAAATGGTTTTTTTGGTGGGCCCTAGCACGTCTTAAAATTATGACCAACAATTTCTGAATACCTAGTATGTTGTATCTCAGAATTCTTAGAAAATAAACTGAATATATAATGAACACATTGTCAGCGATTTACCACNACCTAGTATGTTGTATCTCAGAATTCTTAGAAAATAAACTGAATATATAATGAACACATTGTCAGCGATTTACCACTTCCAAGATTATGGGTACCTTTACGCTGCCACTTTAACCCGATGTCACACTATTTTGTAAGAATACAAAATGGTGGCTATAAAATCTGCCTCAAAATTTGCTAAATACATTTTTACGTGTATATGTCCAACGATATATTGATTGCTGTTTACTACTGATTTTTGCACATTGCAGATAGTATTTAAAACTATTTTTTTACATTTTTTCTTATTGTTTCATACGGATCGGATATGCGTCGAGTTATTGCAGTGTCCGTTACGGCAAAAAAATTGGCAACCCGTAAACAAACCATTTGCAACTTCTTGACACTTATTGAACCAAACTTTTGAAAAATCAATCCATGTACGAAGTGTTCTGTTTCCTGAATATGTCATGTATCTCGAAGTGTTTTAAACATTTCTTCAAACAAAAGAATATTATTTTTTTATTAAATTGAAATTTTGCTAATATTTTATTTATAAATAATAATAGTTTGTTAATGATTAAACTTAATAAAAGCAAAGAGAAAACAGATGAGTTAGTAATACTAAGTAAGAAATAGTTCTCATGCAAAATATTAAATTTAGTGAGCACGAATGAGGTGCGTTGTACCTTTGGAGTAGTGTTCTAGACGTTATTGAGCTTTGTTTGCATGTGGCAGAGAAATAGACTGAAAGTAGAATTTCAGCACGGCTTCAGAAAAGTTTGAAGCAACCATGAATGGACTTTAACAGTTTGGTTGCAACAAATAGTTATTTCTCTTTTTGTTCCTCTGCAGGAGTAATTTTGTCACTGAGGAGGCTGGGCCCAGCGCTCGGTTTTTTATTCTCGTCGTTCTGTCTCAGTCTGTACGTCGATCCAACACTGACGCCAATCATTGGGACTAAAGACCCTCGCTGGCTGGGAGCTTGGTGGCTCGGTGAGTTTATGTACTTTGTTTATTTCATTTCTCAATTTGCGTACCCCACAATAGCAAAACTCTATGACATGCAATGTTGTCCGTTATATAATAAGTTCCGGACTTAGAAACATAAACTGATAATACAAGCATATCGATTGGAAAAATGTATGAGTAAACTGTGACAGTAGCAACTAAATAATTGATCACAGCTCACAGAATAAAATATTTGTTTTAGTCAATTCCTCTGTACTCAAATATTTATTAGCAATATAAAACAAACAATTTCATTTTTTAAATAAATTTATACCAAATTCCTAACAAAAGAGTTAAAAATAAACGAAATTTATTTTAGAATAATATTTCGCTAATTTTTACCACCGCCCAAAAGTGTTGCCAGATCATGGAGTTGGTGCAATTTCGTGAATTGTTTGTGGCCGCGGAGGAGTAGGGGTCAGACAACTCACCTCCCACAAGGCGAGCCGGGTTCAAATCCCGGTGAACCGCTCCCAGATTTTCGCACGTGGGAATCATGCCGGACGATGGCGCTGGCAGGCGGGTTATCTCAGAGATCTCCGTTTCCCTCCGCCCTTTCATTCCGGCGTTACTCCATAATAACCTTGTTTCACCTTCATCGGATTTCAAGACCTCAATTTAAGAATCCGCACGAATCTCTTCACTCACTCACTCCACTTACAACCAGCTTAAAAGCGATTTCTTTGGAACAGCATCAGACCTCGCGACGGACATTTTAACTGTGTGAAACTCTCTCATAAGGAATCTCGTTTTGTTCCCAGCTTGAGTAGAATGAACTTTCACCTTTGCAAAAATCGCTCAGCATTTTTTTTCTGCTCCAGTACCACCAAGTAAATCGCACCTCATTTGCATTTCATCAGCAATTCGCGGAGCACATACCCTAATTGATGGTACGTTACCTCACCTTCCCCAATAGCATAATCTGCTTGAGTCCCGCTAAAATCAAGCTTATTATGATAAACATGTAAGCTTGGTTCAAGTCTGTTGTACAATTCATAATGTTGAAATTAATCTTGTTTCAATTAAGCTAATTAGCCTTCACAGGTTAATCTTGTACCAAGCTTGATAATTAAAACTTGCAGCAAGCTTGCCTTGACAACCTAAAAGCATAAATTCAAACCATCTGCAAGCTCGTCATTAGCAAGTATGTACCAATCGTGAATCAAGCTTGAATCACACATGATAATATAACAAGTTTGTTCGGAAAGGCAAATTCAAGTCAAATAGCAAACTTTCCGCAAGCTTACTCGCTCTCTGGTGCTATCTGGGTTCGATCAACTCCAGTCCATGGCAATAAGTAGTCAGCGAGTCGTTCGTCTTCTNCTCGCTCTCTGGTGCTATCTGGGTTCGATCAACTCCAGTCCATGGCAATAAGTAGTCAGCGAGTCGTTCGTCTTCCTAATATTCTTGTCAAATATTTTTCACGGAAATTTTGGCATAAATAGCTGGTTTGTGTCTTTCAATCATCGTGGTAAAACACGGCGATCTCCTTGGACACATCGCAGGTTTGGTTATGGANGTTTGTGTCTTTCAATCATCGTGGTAAAACACGGCGATCTCCTTGGACACATCGCAGGTTTGGTTATGGAATCCTTGAATACTGCAATACATTTCAAGGGCTATGAACCGGAGACCATTCTGTTTGTATTCTCTTAGCACACTGTGGTCAGCAAACCCGAGAAACGTTTGAAGCCCGCCTCTCTAACTTGCCAAATCAAACAATATGTCATCGTGTTTGCAGGGAGAAATTATTGCACCATTCTGAATTCTTTCGTATGGTTTGGATGTGTCTAAGACAAGTAGTTGCTCCTTATTACGGAGAGATTGTGAGCTCGGGCCGCGAGCACGTTACAGTGTGTAGTCTATTCGCGGTTTCTTTACACTTTTTGAACTAAACCATTATTACAGGTTTTGTTATATCGTAAATATTCCATCCATCACAAGCGTTTTATACCTATGTTAACATGAAAGTATCTTATTTTTCGTTAAATTGAAGTTTAATAACACATTATTTATAAATTAAAATATTTAATTTATAATAAAAATGAATACAAACAGTAGGAATACATGTGTGTTGGTAGCACNTATGGTTTGGATGTGTCTAAGACAAGTAGTTGCTCCTTATTACGGAGAGATTGTGAGCTCGGGCCGCGAGCACGTAACAGTGTGTAGTCTATTCGCGGTTTCTTTACACTTTTTGAACTAAACCATTAATACAGGTTTTGTTATATCGTAAATATTCCATCCATCACAAGCGTTTTATACCTATGTTAACATGAAAGTATCTTATTTTTCGTTAAATTGAAGTTTAATAACACGTTATTTATAAATTAAAATATTTAATTTATAATAAAAATGAATACAAACAGTAGGAATACATGTGTGTTGGTAGCACNTTATTTATAAATTAAAATATTTAATTTATAATAAAAATGAATACAAACAGTAGGAATACATGTGTGTTGGTAGCACCTAGTAAGAAATAGTTTTCATTAAAAATGTTATTACAACTGAGTGCGAACGAATTCGGTACGTTGTCCTTTGGTGTAATTACCTAGGTTTAGTTAAGCTTAGTCTGTACGAGGCGGAGGAATATCCTGCAAGAAGAACTTTATCAGGGCTTCAGAAAAGTGTGGAGTAACCTTGAATAGATTATACATTGAAGAGCCAAAAACACTGGTATAGGCGTGCGTATGCAAATGACAGAGGTATGGAATCAATCAGAGTGACGCGATGCGGTCGGCAGCTATATAGGTTACTGCTGCTATAATGTCAGGTTATCAAGATTTAAGTGAGTTTGATCGTGGTATTATAGTCGGCGCACGAGTGATGGGAGATAGCATCTCCGAGGTAGCGATAACATTTGGATGTTCGTGTACGAGTATTTCACTAGTGTACCGTGAATATTGGGAATCCGGTAAAACATCACATCTTCGACATCGCTGCGGCCGGAAAAAGATCGTGAAAGAACGGGACAAACGACGACTGACGAGAATCATTAAACGTGACAGACGTGGAACCCTTTCTTAATTTGGCGAAGATTGGATTTGTGGACTACCCTGCAGGATTCATGATGTGAATTGCNAGACGTGGAACCCTTTCTTAATTTGGCGAAGATTGGATTTGTGGACTACCCTGCAGGATTCATGATGTGAATTGCTTCCTGCATACCTTCAGACATTAGTCGAGTCCATGCCACGTCGTCTTGCGTGACTTTTGCAAGCTCCCTTGATGGAACGAGGGGGGTGGGGAGGGGGTGGTCTACACGATATTAGACAGGAGTACCAGTTTTTCTGGCACTTAAGCGTAGTTATATTTCCTGCATGCCTGGGTGTGTGGACGCTCTGCCATTACACACATGTAGGCCTCACCCTTACCTAGGTCATCCTACTCTTCTCTAGGTTTTAAGGTACGTTAAAATGTTAATGGTTAGTGCCGTTGTTTGACTAGTTAGCACAAAAGGATGAATTTCTCGTGGCTACAGGTTGGATGATCATTGGCGCGGTGAAGCTGACCATCGCGGGGCTGATGGTCTTCTTCCCCAAGGCCCTCCCCACTAGCCAGGACAAGGATGATGTCCTGTCGCCCGCCACGTTGGAGATGACCAGCAGCCACTGCCAGGATCGTCTGCAGGAGCAGGAGCCGCTCAGTCCTACCCCTCCGGCACTACCAGCCGACATCCCCCTCAAGCAAGTCGACGACGATGGCAAGTGCAGCCACTGGTAGATAGAGAATAAGTGCACTTCACTGGGAGAGAAACAAATCCACGTGTGGCTGTGTTGGCGTCACGGCTGTGGGTTTTATGTGAATATGCACTGCAAAAAATACTTACAAAGTTCTCTGTATAAGAAAGGATAGCATTTCCTAGAGGTGGTTTGCTTTACAGTAATCAAATATTCCTTTAATTTAATGGGAACATTTCAGATAGTTGCATTTATTTTTATTGAAAGATATTCTTTATACATTTTTTTTAATGACAGTAGTATATTTACGTTAGCAAGAATACTTTTTTCTTTGATGTATACATTTACGCACTAAAAAGGATTTGTTTTTTTGCCATTACTAATTATAGGTCTTCTTAATACCGTACGAATTAGAAGTTATAATTTTATAAAAATTTTACCTCACTCCAATAATAACATTTGTAATTTTTTAGCTTTGGTTTAATTTGTAGTTGTAACTTTGTTGAGTTACAATTGATTATTATCTTACTAAGTTTACTATGCATAAGCCTTTTACAGTCATAGCAAATATTAAGCCTGTAAAATGTACTTTCCATTATAATCTACCTCCTTTATAATAAAATCAGCAGAACATATTACGATTTGACAGGACTAAATTTTAAAACCATTAAAAATTTAATTTCTTTGAAACCAAAGCAAAGTTTATACATTTGAAGTCTCTTACTCTACTTCTTATTTATGGCTTCTTTCCTTGCTTCAATGTCGACCGTAACAGTCAATAATGCTCAGTCATCACTCGTGTGGCAACCATAACAAATTAAAGGTGTATGCACACAGTAAGTGTCAGAATCGCAGCTTCTAGTTCTTATTTGACTTGTTCAAAGTCCACTAAAATTCGTAAAGAATTTTTCTTTTGGTCTTCTGTGCAAAATCGCGCGGCGTGTTGTAAAAACTTTACACTAACAGTTCCTCTAACACGTAGGGCACCAGACGTAACAACTGCCAACAGGNCGCGGCGTGTTGTAAAAACTTTACACTAACAGTTCCTCTAACACGTAGGGCACCAGACGTAACAACTGCCAACAGGTAACAGCTACAGCTAACAGCTACAACTACGTGTTACGTATGCCTTACGTGTGAGGACGTAGGTCGTTAATACATTGCAGGGAGACAAAGTGTGACACAAATGTAAAGAATTTAAATAAGTGATAGAAGAACACTCATAAATAACACAATAAAATAATACAGATGCAGAAATACCAAAGTTAACACTTGCATAAAATATGCCGCTACTTGAAATGATTATTCAGCTGAGTCAGTAACAGAGAAAGTTGGAATTTAATTAGTTTTCTTTAAATAAGATAAAATGTGACAAGAATAAATATTAAATTTTTAGACTATATTTTATGTGCGGCTTCAGTAACACTAGCCTCTCTCGTGACTAAGGTGTCCCATTTTACTTTAGACTTCTAAGCTCCTAACTATCTCAGGGTTTTGAACAGTGATATTCTGGGCTACAAGGTGTCCGTGGTTAAATTAATTCGGAGTAAGTTCAACTTGATTAAAAAAACTGTAGTTTTGTCTCAGCTTCTTGATTAAAATAATTCTGGAGCTTAGCTGATTATAATTTAAAAAACGAATAATTCTCGCAGTTCTAGGCGTTCCTGTTAATCTCGTCGTCTGCAGTAGAATCCCCTTGGATACGGCTGGACCTCTCATAGCGAACTTCCCTATTCAGGCTCTCGGGCATGCAGTGCCATTTTGCCCCCAGCACATAATAGCACACGCGATAGTTCGAAACAATTTCCCTGAAAATATACGCTGGCGGAGACCGAAACAGGCCCATTTCTTCCTTTAACTTGCCTCACGTCTTCGTCTCCTTTGAGACAATCTTTTTTCAAGTTTGAACTCGGGTCCTAATAATGTAATATAATATATAACTCTGCGTGCCACACCCACGCGGGCTATCGCCCTGCCTGCGAACTCCAAGATAGATAAAAATTCCTTTATAACACTTAATTAAAATAACGCCGTCTACAGCCGACCAACCTCGAGAGAGCTAGAGGCTAGAAATACACAACACGTCACTTAGATACCATGGAAACGGATCAACAACTGCTCATACAGTGTCTTCGAAACACAGTACGATAATAACAGACTGGAAAAATATATACATGTGTTTACAATAAAACAAAAAAATAAAATTTTAGCTAGCAGTGAAACTACATACCAATTAACATATTTAGTGTGGCAAAGTAAATGATATCTGTGAAATCATATTCTGTCTTACAAATACATAAATTAGTAAATAATTACAATTCGTATATGGCCCACTTTTAAGACTTTACAGTGTTCATAATAACATTCAGAACGTCGATCCTTTTGAAATATCAACAACCACTCTACTCCAGTAAGAATATAGAGAAAGATAAGTGTTAAAGTAACATAACTTCTTGTCTACTACGTACAAAATTAGTTGGTCTAGGGTTAGATGAATAATTTTGCCGTCATTTTAATTTCTTCTTCTGATCCCCCACGTACCTTTCCGCTGCACGTGTTAAATAACAGTGACATGTAGCTTATGTCCTTTTTCCAGGCGTCGATGAAGGGAAAACAGTACATATTCAGAAAGATAAATGTTTTGTTGTAAGGCCATTTGATAGTCTGTAGCGTACACAAATTGTTTTAGCGGTAATTATTTTTAACATTATATATTTTTTATTATTTTAGCTACCAAAATTACTTTATAATTTTTTGCGCAAACATTAATATAAGTACTGAACTCAATCTTCACGCTGTGACATAAATTTTCAGGCTAGGGATTTTTAAAATGTTGATTTTCAAAACCGAGCCAAATAGATTTAGGCTACAGCGTGCCAACTGTTCAACAAAGAAACAATTTTTTTTCTGCTTTGAAGGTTTCTTCAAATCATTATGGCGTCTGATGAGAAACAGAATCGTGGTCTACAACGCCTGTAGCGCAGTATTCAGCTCCTTAGT